>JAOXNR010001189.1:0-10209 GCA_028571225.1 Parsonsia alboflavescens
GTTTTCTTTTTTAATCGGCAATCTCTTGCATAGTGACCCCTTTTGCCACAATTGAAGCACTCGTCGCTTCTTTGCTTGTAGTTGTTGGAGCGCCTCTTATCTCTATCGTGGTCTTCTTGGCCTCCCCCTGCTTGTTTAGTCCTCCACACCTTCTTGTCGGTTGGCTTGGTACCTTCCTTTTTATATCTGGGACCATTTGATCTCCTTGAATGGCTTTTAGCTTGGCCACCATAAAGTGCCTCCTCCTCATTTTTTGTCATCACTCCAGCCATTTGTTTGGCCAAAGTCTCTTGATCAGCCAGCAAATTCTCTAACTCATCTATAGATGGTTGAGTTTCCCAGCCTTGTACAGCTGTGGTGAAACTTATGTACTCGGGCCTTAATCCTTGGATAATTTTTCTTCTCATCCGAGAGTCCACTATTTTTTATTCTAGATCTAACTCAGAAATTTCACGACAGAGAGATTTTATTTTTGTAAAATAATCTCTTATCGTCAAATTTCCTTGAGTTAAAGATATTAATTCATTTTCTAATAGTTGGAGGCGTGCATTGTTTTTCTTGGTAAATTTTGAAGCTAAAATATCCCAAGCTTCTTTAGGTGTGGTAGCGTACCTGATATGCTTAATCATCTCATCTTCGATTGATGTTTTGATGGCAAACATAGCCTTCCCAACTTTAATCCTTCACTTCCGTAGTGCTGCTGCGTCTATCTCAGGAGGTGGTGTGGCTTCACTTCCTTTGACATGATCCAACAAGTCCATACTTTCCAAGTATGACTCCACACATGATTGCCATGTACTATAATTATGGTTGTTTAATTTTTTAATGCTACTTACCGAAGTAAGTTCCGCCATCGTGACTTAGTATTTTTCTTTGTAATACTAAGTTAGCTGGATCCCCTATCAAACAGCTCCACAATCCCGGATTGTGCCCGAATGACGATTTCCTCCAAAAGCAATCAAAGGTGAAAGCACCACGAACAAGAACAAGAACAACGATCCCGAATCGTCTAGCTCTGATACCAGATTGTTGGGAATAAGGCTATTAAAAATGAGAGAAACTCAAATAGGATTTTCGCAAGTGGGAGAAATTCTTGAATTGTATTTACTATAAGGGAAGGATTTACAACACACTTATTTGTATTTGTGTTTACTCTCCACACACGTGCACTCTCACTCTTTCTCTTTATATAGTGCCAGCGGATCTTTGATCCAACCTTTCCGACTTCACCTTCAAGAAGAGTGAAGTTTTGGACTTTGGCAGGACTCATTTTGGAAAGATCATGAGGTCTCTGTTTGAAGATGTCATGGAAGACATCTCCACCGGCCTTGATCTCGGTTTGACCGATCATTTTTCCCTTCACACCCATGTCTCTCCTCTCAAATTCAAGGGTAGCTGCACTCAAAACGATATATTTTGAGTTGATCAAGAAATGTGGAAAACTTAGTCCAGTGATTGTCCCCTTTAATAGATGAATTGTGACTGATGCGTCCTCATGCTCATTTGCCCCCTTTAATAGATAAACTGTGGAAAGATGGATTCTAGTAAAAGGATATCATTTTTAATTTCATTTTATTCAATTTTTTTGTTCATTTGTTTACTCTATGGATGATTAATATTTAAAAGACATGTAACCTGATGAATTTTTTAGAATTATTATTGTTAAATTTTTTAACACCCTTTTTTTTTGTAATTTTTTTTCTTCGTATATATGATATCAGGGTTACTTCAATGTATTTAATATTGGTCTGGTCTTCTCTTCGGGAACAGGTGGATACTATCAATTTTCTTGCAGTGATCTGTTGAAGATGATTGGTTTCCCGGTACAAGATTGAAGTCACAGGATATACTAAAACAAAAATGGATAACATAAAATACCAAAAAGAAAAAGAAAAAGGAAAAAGAAAAATTGTAAACTCAATAATGCAGGTGATCATCAGATGAAAACTAAATTGCATATCTCTTTGCAATGCTTGTGATGAAGATGAAACTATGTCACAATTCTGCAATGTCGATAGTATTAATCTAGTTATCTCAAAACAGTAATTACTAGCAGTTTAATGAAATATTTTTGGAAATGATAAAAACAATTAATTAATTAATTAATTTCCGAAATTTACATTTTTTTTAATTTTCCAAACGATTTGCTTAATTCAGGAAATGCTTCTCTCTCAGCCTTCTCTTTGTAGAAAAATAATGATCCAATAAAAAAGCAGCTTGATCTTAATTGTATATGGATATTGAAGTGGAATTCAATTTTTTTTTTTTTTTTTTTTAAAAGCCACCACTTGGTGGGGGGTTGATTTCAATGACAAATCTCGAGCATTAATTGCCCCTGGAAACCTCTTTTCCATACTCGCAAATACCAAAAACTGCTGAAGTTGAATTTTGAATTATTCTATTCTTTCTATTCTAATTTGAGTTATACTTATTTTAATAAAAAAAATAATTTAATTTATTAAAACATTATTATAATGTCAATTTTCTTTAATAAAATTTTTACTAGTTGAGAAAATAAGATATTTAATTTCAAACAGAGAAAATAATATCTTTGTCAAGTAAAAATTACATATTTATTTTTGGCCTCCACTTGTAATTATAGAAAAGGGAAGAAGAATGATACATTTGAACCTCCTTCAGCTAATAATTATTTCTATTTATTACTTGAAGTGAAAGCATAAATATATGAAAAGCTCATAATTGAAATTTACTTGTTACCACTAGTTTTTGTTCATTAAATTACATTAACAACATGTTTAGAATACTAATTATATTTCTCCCTATAAATTGAATACGGTTTATTTATTGGTTGGTGGCCTAGAAATTGAACCATTAATTCTATGATTCATGGTAGGACTAAACACAAAAATAGACATCAATAATGCAATAGTTTTATGAGACTTGATTTTTGTACCTTGACATAATATAGCTAGTGATGATTTTGTCTCCATTGGATCTTGACAGAAGCAAATTTAATCTGGGAGGAAGATCAGGACAATCGATCCTACCTCTATCTTGAACTCTCTCAACTGCTTTCCGTTCTACTCATTCAGAAGCCCCTGTTAAAAATAATAAAAAATAAAAAATTTGAATGTCTCATTTTAATTTATATGATTTTTAAAATTCTTTTTTTTATTTAATTCATTTTTAAAATTGCAATATGTTGATTTCTTAATAAATTTTTTAACTTATTTAAGATATAAAATATCTAATTCCAAAGGATTTAAAATATCAATCAAAATATTTAATTCTGAATGAATTGGGTATTTTCTTCAGATTGGGTTGGAAAGAATTGTTACAGCTATATTTGTCTTATTTTCATCATATTGAAACCAAAATAAATAAAGGAGAGTGCTCAGTTTGATTTGGGCAGAAAATATTTTATTTCTATTTATTCTCGAAAAGTTATCTATCAATATTAATTTGAGGTAGGTTATGGTTTGTCTACAAACCTACTATTTTTTGTCCACGAGCTTTGCAAGTTTTGATCAAGTAAACACCAAAGAAAAAGAAAATATTATTCTAAAGGTGAAATTTCAAGGTCTCACTCGTCTACAAGTCCATTTCGAAGTTAACCAAATACTGTCTCCCTCCCCTTCCTTAAGCAAGGATGCATTTTAAGAACATAAGGTTCAACTAAAAAGGATTCGTGGAATTCGATATCGGATCTATAATCTCAACGTTTTGCATTCCATCCATTAGAATATAAAGAAATACTGCAATTATAATTATAAATATGATGAAAGATAAAAAATATTTTAAACATAAAAAAACACAAACACATATATATATACAAGGAAAAAATATTATAGAATATTATAGAACACATCTTATCGAGTATTCCAGTTAAATTTTTAAAAATTAATACAATATAGAAATTAATTAGGTAAAGGAATACAAGCAAATATATATAGAGAGAGAGAGAGATTTTCTATGCTATGCAAAGTCACACAGCTTGATGGAATTTTTTTTCAAAAACCATTCAACAAAATAACGTCGTTTTGGGATTGTTTTGAAAAAAAAAAAAAAAAAAAACAATGCAGCTCTATCTCCTCCTCTCGAAGAAAAAAAGCAGCTGTAGGTAGTGGAGATGGTGGTAGCCATAGGTGGTGGCGATGGCAGATCTGTTGGTTTGGTGGTAGTGGCAGATCATTTGGGTTAGTGGTGACGTTGGCACATTGATGGGTTCGGTGGTGGCAAATCTATTGGTGGTCACATTTCGCAGCTCTGCTTCAAAGCTCAGCCTGATGCGTCAACTTAGGAGTTGCTTCCGATTCATTCTTTTCCCAATGGCCACATAGTTCTGTTGCTCCGATCTTGGAAAAAGCTAGTAGGCATAGCTCCGTTATCTGTCAATTCCATTGTTATAGCGCACCAGCGCCTGGCTTCTTCCTTCTACCCTTGATTCCTTCTTTTTGGCTGACTCCAGCAAAGTACTTCGTTTGGCTTCTTTTTTTTTTTTTTCCAAAACAATCCTCAAACTCATTTCGTTTTGTTGAATTGTTTTTTTAAAAAAGTTCCTATCGCACTATATGACTCCACACGACATAGAAAATCTATATATAAATATATAATTACTTTTTATTATATTCATTCATTACAACATACAACACATTTTAACATTTGGCAATTTATTCTAATTATCAAATATTTATAATAATATTTTCACACTCAACAACGTCGATACCTAAATTATACGATACTCTCCACATATTATTACTTAAGATGGCAAGTCTCAATATCTTTAGTGAGGTGGAGAACAAGGTCCATCACAGCGCTAGGTTCTGGAATCTTCTTGTACTCTCCACATATTATTACTTAAGATGGCAACTCTCAATATCTTTAGTGAGGTGGAGAACAAAGTCCATCACAGAGCTAGGTTCTGGAATCTTCTCGTTCAGCTTCTCGTATTCTATCGTCCAGGTAACTAGGTTAGCGTCCCCTTTGGTATCGACGTGAACAGTGTTTTTGAAGGTCTTGTACGACTCCAACAGACCTCCTTCAAGAACCCTCAATGTGACTGATTTCTTTTCCTCATCTATTTCATCAATAAGGATTTTTGCAACTTTCTTTTTACCATCTGGGAATGGATTTATATATAAACATATTGAACTTATGAGATCACGAAGATATAAGCTAGTAAATAGATCACAGGAATCGAATAAAGTACATACCTATATTAAATTTTCACGCATTTTAATGAAGCGAAAGATTGAATTTATACAGTTGTTAAGCTCAACGGTCTTACCGTGGTTATATTTCCAACATTGGACGGAGCCAACAGTTCCCCATTCACCTTCGTGAAGGTCAACACTCTCTACTCTGTGAGGGCTTATATTAGAGATATGGTGAGGCCTGTACCTAAAGATTTCATGAAACACATCCCCATCAGATTTGATCTCAATTAGGCCAACTAACTTTCTTGTTAGAGACATTTCTGATTTGGAGCGAATGCAATTATTAAGAGAAAACTGGAGTGAGGATCTAATTGCAACTCAAGAGGTCCTTTTTATAGAACTCAAAATATGCTAGCTAGCTCTTGGGATGGCAATAGATAGATCGTGACAAATTTTTGAAAATTCAAACCTCACCTAACCCTATTGCCCTAGAGCTAGGCCGTACCTGATTAGTGACTTAATTCAAACTCATGACCTACCTTATCCGTTTCTATGAGAAATAACTTTTTCCATTTTGATTCGTTCTGAATTTTTTTGGTGGATCCAGGACAACCTAACCCATTCTCAAATGGAAAGGAAAAAAAATCCAGGTGACAAAATTCATATTAACATAAATAAAATAAAATACAGCTTTGCCAATTAAACAAAATAAAATAGTTCCACACTTAAATTAAGGATTTAAATCCTTTAAAAATACAAATCTAAAACGCAACGGTCTAAAAGAATTGGTTTATTTGAGAAATGAAAGTTGAATTTAAATCCTTTTAATATGACTCAGTAAAAAATCGATCCCTTAAATTAAGCTGCTAGTGTGGGCTAATTTTCTTAAATTAAGTAGAATATTAAATACATGTTTATTTTATAAGAATACATGTTTAAAAGGATTAAAAAGAATTTCATCTGAGAACTTAAATTAAGGATTTCACTTGAGAACCATATAATAATAATAAAAAAAAATCAATATTCGGAACTTGGCTCAGAGAATCGCATTTTGAACTTAATTTTTATTGGCACCAAGCTGACAGAGATGTTTTAGCCAACTTCAACTTGAGAATAAAAATGATTAAAAAAAAATATAAAAGAGAAGTGAGAGCCGAGAGTTAGTATTAGAAACAGAAAAAGGGAGTAACATATGTCTGAAAAAGGGAGTAAAATATGTCTGCTGCACCGGCGGCCAGATCTGAGCGGCTGACTTGGCAGCAACCCATGGCAGTCAGCACAGCACCGACAGAGGGCAACCCACCCACTTCAATGGAGGACAATGGCGGAGGAAAATGGGAAGCTCGGAAGGATGACGACGGAGGACCGCAGCGACCGCCGGGGATTGAAATGAAATGAAATAGCACTGTTTGTGACAACGATGGCCTCGGGCGGGAGTTGTATGGAACGAGTGAAATGAAATGTGATGAATGACGGGGTAGGTAGTAATTGTATTAGATATTTTTATATAAAATATAATTAAAAAATATATTTTAGGTTGAGTCAGATTCATTTGTCATAGGTCAATCAAGTCACTGGTTAACCTTGGATCGGATCTGATCTATGCATGAATCTTTTTTATAAAACTCATGCTTATCCTTTTCTTAAATGGGTTAAGTAAAACTCGTCTCAAACAAATTAAATTAGATCGGGTATACATTGGATCGGATCGTTTTGCCATTCTTAGCTAACTGTATCCTGGCTTTCATGTCTCCTCTATTTTTTCTTGCATGCCTGGTATGCATAGAAAACGACCACATTTCTGTGTACTTTCCAGTAATTTGATTCTTAAGATATGAAATCATGTGCGGTAGGGTTTGATCGTTCCATTAACTACAAAGGCATTTTTTTGATAGTTGGAAGTGTTCTGCCATTTTGAATATCAAGAGAGACTTTCCCGACAATTTTCTGGAGCTGCCGGTAGAAATGTCAAAAAAAGTTTCCTAACAATTTTTTGAGCATTTTGTAGCTGTTTTTTCTATTTCTAGAAAAGGGAGAAAAAAAACCACTCTAAACAAAGTCATTTTTTTGATAGTTTTAAAACTATCTATCTTCTGGCAATTCTGAGAAAATTTCTTATTTTAAAAAAATTAATTTATAATTTTTCTATATTAAAAATTTGATAAATAAAAAAATTATTTATAGTAATGATTAAATTAATCCAATTAATAACAAAGCCAATAATTATTTACTTAATCTTAAGAAATAATAATATAATCATGAATTTACAAAAATAGTAAATTCACTTACAAGAGTTTTAGGAAGCGATGTGAGATTAGTCATCCATTTTATATTTTTTGTGATTTTTGAAATCGTAAAAAAAAAAAGGGATAAAAAACACTTTATTTTTCTTTCGACCCCCTCGTACGGCAGAAAATACAATTCAAACTACCAGAAAACTCATTCTTTTTGCAACCGTCTCTATGTTTGCCAAGAAAGTGAGAAAAATTCTCCATAAAAAGTAATTTCCTAACAATTTTTTGAACAGCCAAAAGTACCTGTTAGAAAATCCCGCTTTTCTTAGAGTGATTGATTAATTAATTTAATTAATCAAATTGTTAGTTTAGAAATTATATGCATAAATGTAAATATAATTGGATTCAATCCGAACCTTCGGATCATGCAATAATACTTATGATAACCCGAAAAGCTTCAATTCAATACATTGTATATGTAGAAAGATATTATTTCCTTCATTTGGAATTAAACGTCTCATTTTGACTTATACACATTTTAAGAAAATGAGTTGAGTTAATTAATTTTACACTTAACGATATCAATTTATTAAGAAAAGTTTAATTAATTTAGAAAATGAGACGGTTTATTTCCAAGCAATTTAAAATGAAAATATGAACATTCAATTATGAATGGAGGGAGCATTTCTCAAATTCACAAATGAGATGCATCAAAAAATATAATCGAATGATTTAAAGACATAAATTGTGGATTTAAATCAATATTCAAACGTTATAAGACACTCAGATTCTTATCAAAGGGATCAATAAGTAGACATTATCATGAAGAAATGAATTGAGTTAAATTTGAAATTTGATAGAACTCAAATTATTAGTTTGTTGTAAATATATATATACATAATAATATTAGCCAAAATAATATTATGATAATATGTAATATAAATACATATGAAAATGTATACATAATCCTAATTAATAAATTAAATTGATGTGAAAAACATTATAAATTAATAATAATTATTATTATTATATCAAAAAATGTAAATGACTTAAAATCTTCCAGTGCAAAGGTCAAAGTAACTTTAGACTTTCCACCCTCTGATGCGACTGCATTGGCCCAGATGACCCAAGCACAGTGTAGCTAGCATCATCAGTAGCGCTAGGCTCCATATTAGAAAATCCAAGGCCCAGTAAGGTTTATTTCAACGCACGCTCGGCGTGAACCCCGGGGCTTTGGGGCCTGGCCTCGGAGCCGGAGAGGGTGTATTAATTAATAAAATAAAGAATTAAATGCTAGTATGTCTTTTAATTTAAAATTGAATATTTTTATTATTATTTTAAAAAATCTTAATATTGAATGATTCCTATCTTAAATTTGTTCAAATTTTATAAAGATTGGTATTATAATATTCAAAATAAATTAAATTATTATTTTTTAAAATTTGTGCTAATCAAAATGAGATATTTAATATCTATTACTTTATTATGTATGTGAAAAATTAATTGCTCTTTTCGAAAAATTAAGTTAAAATTATAATCTAACTTAATACCATCACATTAAAATTAAAAATTATTTTAAGTTAAATTATTTTTAAAAAAGTCATTGATTGCCAAGTTGATTAGAGTCATTGTATTTAAATATGATGGTCAAGGTTTGAAATCCTATTTGATGCAAAAATAATATTGAAAAATGGCTAAATAGAAAGAAAAGGTTGAAATTTTATGAAAATTATATAGTTTTCTGTATAGCGGTAAAAGGTATTTGGACTTAATTTGAGAGTAAGGTATTGTGTCACTTCTCTTATTTTGCTTTCTTCATTTATAATTGTATTTCCACATATTGCAAGCCTAAATTTGGTCGAACTCGTTCAGGTCGTGTAGCTTCTCACTGAACAAAATGGCTAATGTATATTATCTCTCTTTCTTTTCAGTTTTCCCCTTCTTTTACAACTCTCATCATTTTTCACCACTAAAATTAATCCTTGCCTTGAAGATTGCATAAGTGCTTAACCGTTTGATTACAACGTTGTTGGTGAGGATTTTAGACGATAAAAGGTACTCATTTCATTCTTCTAATTATAAGTTATTCCTAGTGATTTTTTTATTAT
Source organism: Parsonsia alboflavescens (assembly GCA_028571225.1). NCBI lineage: Eukaryota > Viridiplantae > Streptophyta > Magnoliopsida > Gentianales > Apocynaceae > Parsonsia > Parsonsia alboflavescens. The sequence continues at coordinate 9,460 of JAOXNR010001189.1, forward strand.
AAGATAATTTTTTTTTCCCTTCAAATGTCCATGTGAAAAAGAACATTAAGGGAGAAATATTCTATAATGTCTCTTTAAGTCTTTCTTTTTTTTTTTTTTTGATAAAAAAAATCTGGATATTAAACTAAAAAAAGAGAGATTGGTTTTGAGAATTTGGCAAAATAAAATGAGAGTCAATTTTCCCTCCATATGTCCTTATTTATAAGTTATATTTGAGATCATTTTTCTTATCCTTAATTATAAATTATTGTTGGTAGTTTAATGGATATTTTACTCATTATTTCCAATATTACTCATTCTCCTTGTAAAATATTTTTCTCTCTTTCTTTCTTAATGTTCTTTTCCCATAGGGATATTTTGGGAAAAATTATTTTACCTTAATATTAACAAAATTTCTACAAATCATTTATAAATAGGGGCAGAGGGAGTATCAAGTTTATAATGATTTCAATACAAATAATATTCCATATCTCCATGAAATCCCCGATTACATCTAATTTACTATATTACTGTGAAAAGTTTGAATATATATGGCTAGATTAAGTGATAATTTTGGACAAATTAATATAGAAATTAGGCAAATAAAATGGGCAGAAGGAAGGATAACAAAATAAGAATATACAGACTTTATTTTATTCATTCATACACACAGTAACATCCATAGATATTGTACGAATCTAATGATAACAGTTTGACAATAAACCTATAGGTAATATAAAATATAAATGATCTCAAAACATATAAGACATA
>JAOXNR010001190.1:0-10209 GCA_028571225.1 Parsonsia alboflavescens
CTAGCAACTTTCGGTCAAGTAACCAAGTTGAATCCATTTGGAATTCAATCAAATTTCTGAAAAGTGTTTGTCAAGTTGATTGTCCTAATGCAATAGAAATGATGGACTATTTATAAGCTCAACCCCAAACATGATTAGGGACTTAATTAGGCCTCTTAAGCTAGCTTAGGACATAAATATAGCAGCTAATAATCAGTGGAAAAGTCTAACTAAAGTCAAGATAACTTGGCTGTCAAAAAAGAGGACCAAAATCGAAAATTTCTGGCAGTTTTCACCAATCTGTCCAGCTCGTCCAGCCACACTTCCAAGGCATCAAATATCTTGATTTCTTGCTTATTCACTCCTCCTTGATGTCCTCTATCATCCATATGTTGAACACTTTCCTTGGTTCAGCCTCCATTGATGGTGGTGCTTCAAACAAAGTTGTAAAGTCAAGCATTTCTTCTCTTCCTTGCACAAATGATTAATGCTTTCCTTAACTTATTTGCTCTAGCTCTAGTGATAGGTCCAGCTGGTATGATTGGCATTGAATCTCCATCACCGTCCATTTGAATCTATCTTGTTTCAGCAACTCTGTCAAGGGTGCAGCTACCTTGTTATCTCCTGACAAAGCACCTATAGAATCCTGCAAGGCCTAGGAAAGACCTCAACTCTGTCACAGTAGTAGGTGATGGCCAATTCACAACAGCCTGCACTTTCAATTCATCCGGCAAAATTCCATCTCCAGTCACCACATATCCCAAAAACACAAGTCTCTCAACCATCCATATGCATTTACTAGGGTTAGCAAACAACTTAGGCTCATGCAAAATAGTAAGGACTTGTTCCACACGCCCAACATGCTCAACAATAGACTTTTTATAGATAAAAATATCATCAAAGTACACCACAACAAAAGTACTGAGAGAAGGTCACAAAACATGGTTCATTACCAGCATGAAGGTACTCGACGAATTTGACAATCCGAATGGCATCACCAACCATTCATGCAACCCCTCCTTTGTCTTCCACTCGTCACCTGGCTTGATCAGAATCTGATGGTATCTACTCTTCAAATCAATCTTTGGGAATACCGTTGCTCCATTCAATTGATCAAGCATGTCATCAAGCCTCGGTATTGGGAACCGATACTTGATAGGAATCCAGATAACTGCTCTACTGTCCACACATATCCATCACGAACCATCCTTCTTTGGTACCAATAACGCTGGCTCCACACAAGGACTAATGCTTTCTTGAACAAATCCCTTATCCAGAAGTTCCTGGACCTGCTGTTTCAACTCATCATGTTGCTGCGGAGTCATCCTGTAATGCGCCTTATTTAGCAGCACTGAGCCCGGGATCAGATCAATCACATGCAAAATATCTCTCATTGGTGGCAATGCAGGCAGCAAGTCACTCGGAATTACATCCTGAAAACTGTCCAGCACCTTCTCTGGTATTTTCGGCTGCTTTCCACCATTCTGGCTGAAATTGTTAGATGTGTTAACCAAGGAAAAACAGACATCCTCTCCATAGGGTCTCCTCAAACTCTCAGCTTGGTTGACAAATCACCGCCTTCTCTATGGTATTCTCCTGAAATGGTTTTAGGATCACTTTTTTCCTCTCCGACCACAACATGTACACATGAGTGTACCCGTTGTACATTGCTCGGTTATCAAACTGCCAAGGATGCCCCAAGATAATATGTGTCGCGTCCATAGGAACCACATCAGCTTCTATCATCGTCTCATACTATGGACCAAAGAAGAGATGAACCCCGCAGCGCTTGCTGACTTGAATCTTAAGATCTCTATTCACCCAACCAAGCTTGTAGGGATGAGGATGGGGTATGGTTGCTAATTCCAATTTCTTCACAGACTCTTTGGCAATCACGTTCTCCGAACCACAGGAATCGATAATCATTTTACACGTTTTCCCAGCCACAAGGCACTTGGTTGAAAAATGTCATGCTGTCGCCAATCCTCACTCATCCTAGGATCTAAACACATCCTGCCCATTACCAAACTATCACCCTGGATATAATCAGGACCAACCACGCAAATATCTTCCTCAAACTCCTTGTCCTCTGGGAACTCTTTAGCATATTCCTCCTCCATTTGTTCTTCCATGTAAAGCTGAGCTCGGGCCTTAGGGAACTTGTTGGCATAGTGCCCTAAACTTTGACACTTGTGACAGCAAGTATTGGCTCAGTTACCTAGTATTTTCTATTGGGAACCTAAAGCTACATTCGACAATGGGGCTCTAGGCGATCGTGGGACATTCAGATGCCTCCCCACTGGAGGAGCAACAATGCTGCCTGAACTCTGTCCCAACCCTTGGCTTAGTATCAAATTTCCTCTGCCCTGAAACCCTCAGTTTCGCATTAACCTCTACTCAACTGCCTGTGCCATCATATGCACTTCTCCCACATTGTTTGTGTTATGAATAGACAATTCATCTCGTATTGGAAATCTCAACTCGTGCAAATACATGGTGACTAACCTCGGTTCTACCTCTATTAATCGATTCCTAGCCAGCAACTGATAGAATTCAGTTATATACTCCTAAACAGTACTACTTCCTTGCTTCAAGCCATGAAACTTTGCATATACTACCTGTTCTTGATTTGGCAGTAGAAATTCTCTGTTCATCTCCTGCTTTAAGGCTGCCAACGAATCGATTGGCGGCCTTCCATCCATGTACCGCCCATAGTGACACCAAGCCGCAGCTCTGTCTCTAAACCGAATTGTAACAAGTAGCGCCTGCTTATCTAGGGGTACCTTCTTCAGGCGGAAAACATCATCAACCTACTGAGTCCAGTCAATGTATTCGTCCGGATTCAACGCCCCTCGGAAATCCAAAATTTTGATCCTTAAACCAGCCTCCCATTTGCTCGAATTTGCCTCTTAATGCTGTTGGTGGTCGATCTTTCTAAGTGGAATGATTTTTCTATTGTGTAGCTATCCTTCATGTGCTGGTGGCTCAACATGATTTTCCACCTCCAAGCTTGCTAATGTGGCTTGCAATAACTCCATCACATCACGAAGAGACGGTTCCTCATTGTTTCACTCCATTCTGAAACAGAATCAAACTCTGGAAATGGAATTCAAGGCCTGCGGAAATCAAAGCTCTGATACCAATTTGATGCAGGACAACTTGAATTTCGTCCACAACTACTCAGCAACAAAGCTAAACAAGAAAGAAGAAGGGATGTTGTTCATGATCAGTTATGATTTTGGCTTACTATGAATTGCAATTCAAAATCAAAGTAAAGAAAGAAATGAATTCGATTCCTGGAATAATGTAAAAAACACAAAGCTGTCGAAAAACTAAGACCAAACAAAATATTTATAACCTAAATCTATCCTGAACCTAGTCGGAATTAAAAACCCTTAACCTATTTCGAATTAAAAACAACAAAATTACAAAACAAAAAAACCCCTAAAGTTAAAGAAAATCCAAAATTCACAAAGAATTACCCGAAAGTCCATTAAGACGATTTCGGATGGCCGAAAAACGTCTTTCGTCATGGCAAAACAATGAGTATTGCTTAGCGGCCCGTTTCCAGTTGTCCAGTCAAGTTTTAGCCCATTCCGAGTAGTGAATAGTGCTCCATGAACAGTAACTGCCATCAAGGTAGAAGGTCCGGATCAAGCCCATTTTCCCTACAATCGCTTGGACTTGCATGGACTCCCTGACTTGGGCTTGACTGGTGTAGCCTGCTGCTCATCTTGGACGATGTAGTCATCAAGTACATAGCATGAGATACATAAGATTACCATTTGCCGAAGCATATGGTATTCTACTCATCCTATCACTTCTTCTTGTGTTGTAGGACACTCTTTGGAAGAGAAGTGTATCCCATGTCTAAAAGGAAGAGTACTTCCTTTACACAGATCCACTTTGTACTTGACCAGCACCTTGTGAATATATGAGGCTTGTGATAGGCCTAATGTTCTCAGCTTTCTATCTCTTATGAGTTTTATGCCAAGAATATAACTGGCTTCTCCCATGTCCTTCGTACTAAATTGACTAGGTAGCCAAACCTTTACGGTTGATAATACTCAAAACATCATTTCCAATGAGCAGGATATCATCAACGTAGAGCACAAAGAATGTCACAACATTGTTATCTAGTCTCTTATAAACACAAGGTTCATCAATGTTTTACATGAATCCATAAGATTTTATCGTTTTATCAAAACGAATGTTCCATGACCTTGATGCTTGCTTAAGTCCAGAAATGGACTTCTTAAGCTTGCAAACCATATTTTATTGACCTTCAACAATGAAACTGTCTGGTTATATCATATAGATACTGTCATTAAGATAGCCATTAAGAAAAGCTATCTTAACTCTATTTGCCATATCTCGTAGTCATAGTGGCAAGTGATGGCTAACGGAATACAGATTGATTTAAGCATGGCTACTGGTGAAAAGGTTTCCTCATAATCCATTCCCTCCTTCTAAGTACAACCCTTTGCAACCAGCCTTGCTTTGAGGGTTTCAACCTCTCCATCAAATCCTCTCTTCCTCTTGAAGACCCACTTACACCCAATGGGTTTTACCCCTTCAGGTGCTAGTACAAGATCCCAAACTTTATTGGAGTGCATAGACTTCATTTTTGATTTCATTGCTTGATGCCAAAAATCTGCATCAATATCAGTAATAGCTTCATTGTAACTAGTGGGATCCAACTCCTGATTGTCTAAGATAGGCCTGAAAGCCTCTCCTATCCATCTTTCCGGAGCTCGGGATATCCTCCCACTACGACGAGGCTCCACTAGTGTCTGAGACTGTGGCTGTGTTACATCCTGCACTACCGTTGGTTCTGATGAAGAGTCAGGGGTAGAATCCTTCTCTTCTAATTCCACTTTATTGGAACCCTTAGTGCTTATTCTTTGTTCATCTTCCAAGTATCTAGCATTGGTGCTAATAAACACTTTTTGCTCTTGGGGATGATAAAAATAAGCACCTCTTGTTCCTTTTGGATACCCAACAAAATAGCACAATTCTGATTTTGGTTCTAGCTTACTTCCTTTAGTCAGTACTTAAGCTGGACAACCCTATATTTTGAGGTACCTTAGACCAAGCTTTTGTCCAGTTCACATCTCATAGGGAGTCTTAGGTACAGACTTGGAAAGTACCAAGTTCAGAATAAATGCTGCTGTTGTAAGGCATATCCCCAAAAAAGAAATGGGAAGAGATGCATGAGACATCATGCTTCTAACCATATCTAATAATGTCCTATTTGTTCTTTCTGCTACACCATTTTGTTGGGGTGTCCCAGGTGCAGTTAGTTGAGATACTATATCGTGATGCATTAAATAATCCTTGAATTCACCTAGAAGCTACTCTCCACCACGATTTGACCTCAATGCCTTGATTTGCTTACCTGTTTGACAGCCTTAAACTCTTTAAATTTATCAAAAGAGTCAGACTTGCGCCTCATCAAGTAAACATAACCAAAACGTGAGTAGTCATCAGTAAAAGTGATGAAATACTTGTATCCACCTCTAGCTGATGTACTCATTGGACCACAAACATCACTATGGACAAGACTCAATACTTCCATGACCTTTACAGCCTTTTGATTAAATGGCTTTTTGGTCATTTTTACCATTAAGCAAGATTCACATGTAGGCACTTTTCCAAAACTAATGAGCCCAAAGGCCCATCTTGAATAAGCCTTTGAATATGTCCAGCATTTATATGCCCTAACCTTAAGTGCCATAAGTAAGAATCATTATTAGATAGAGTCTTTCTTTTCCCTCGTTCCAATTGTTCAACATTATTTGCTTGATAAGTAATAGGATTTAAATGAAACAAGTTACCATACGAACTACCCGAACATATAACCACTCCATTTCTACTGATAGTACAACCAGATCGGAATGTAACGGAATAACCTTCTTTCATTAATACTGAAACAGAAATTAAATTCTGTCTAAAGTTCTGGACACAAAGAACATCATTTAACACAAAAAAAACTTATTGTTCTCAAAATAGATTTGAACATCTCCCACTGCTTCGGCTCGTACTTTAGCTCCATTGCCAACACTCAATCCATGCTCTCTTTTACTTAGTCTCCTTATCCTTTTGAATCCCTGTAGGGAATTACAGGCGTGGTTAGTGGCTCCTGAATAAACTATCTAAGTAGGAATAGATCCAACCATCACAATAGACTCAAGATAAAGAACAATACCTGTGGAAGCATGAGCTAAGTGCTTGGGATAGCTTGCCTTCCAGTGACCTTTTTTGGCCACAAGAAAAGCATTTCCCATTTTGCTTAGCATTGAGCTTCTTCTTGCCCGAAGCTGAAACCTGGACCTTTGGCTGACTCGATGGCCTGTTCTTCTTCTTCTTGAACTTCTTAGGTTTAGGCCTAAGTCTAGATGAAGAACTACAAGCAAAGAGAGCACTAGAAGTGGGATTCATGATTTTCTTAGTTGCCTGTAGTTCATTCATCAACTCAGAAAGAGTATAACCAAGCTTATTCATGTTATAATTAAGCTTGAACTGAGCATATGAACTTGGCAGTGATTCTAAAATCATGTCACTTTTAGTCTCCCAATCAAAATCCGCCCCTAGAGATTCGGCTTCATCGAAGGCTGCTATCATCTTGAGCATGTGCTCTCTGACTGGCATCCCCGCTGCCATCTTGGTGTTCATGATGACTCTTATAGCCTCCTACCTTGCTGGCTGGCTTTTGTCATAGAACATCTCTCTAAGAGATAGGTCGATTGCTTTTGTAGTATCCAAGTTCTAATATTGAGCTTGCAAACATTGCTCTTGGAAGCTGACATATAGCATACTGCCATCTGGTTAGTTTTCTACCATTTTGCATAGGCTGCCTTTTGCTCAGGAGTGGAATCATCCCCAACGGTAGGGCAGGGGTCAGCTGTGTGTACAATGCTCATATTCCTTTTCCAATCCACGTAGTTTGGTCCGATTAAGTTATTCTCCTTTGGAATAATGGACAAAGGACTGAAGGAACTTCCACCAGACATTTTTTCTGTAATTTATTGAAAAAAAAACTTATTTGAGAAATTGATTGAATGAATAAACATATAAGCATACAAGTCAATGAGCAAATATGGCACATTGTTCTTTTCATATTATCTTAGGTTATAGTTAATCATCAGACTATAATCTATAATATGTTGGTTTAGCATATTATGTAATAAATACAACAATATCTAATGACCAATTCGGTTCTTAGAAAACATAACAAAGCTTCATAGGAAGGCTAATGCTTTTCTAAGTTGAGTGTATAACCACCACTTACTAAAATCTTTTAGCTAATCAATCTAGAGAAGTTCCGATGATTTGCTGACCACTCTCATGATTAACTATGGATAATCTAGTGTTAATGCCTCCAACGCTGGGCTGGCCTACACAAACACTTACCCTCGAAAATAGCTGTTAATTTGTCAGTTAAGATCTAGGTTCTTATGGACAATCATCCTATAGGGGGTCATACAAGGTGACGTGACAAAGCCATAACCTGTTAACTCAAATAAGTGATGGAAACCATGAGTTTAAAAATAAACTCACTCCCACTCAATCTTTTAAAGTAAGGATTATTAAATATAGTCTAGGTTTTAAATCTTAAGAAAATATAACTTTATTATATTTCTATGTCAAAAGTGTGAACCTTTTAACAAAAAAACTATAAGTTATCAATTCTTATAAAAACCATATATTTTTATTAATTCTTTAAAATTTGTAGTCTAGGTTATATCCATTTAGTAATAATAGTCCATAATTATATTTCTATTTCAAGGATAAAACCCTTTGAAGAAATATAATTACTAGGGCTATATCTTATTTCCAAAATGTCCGTATTAATTTTTAAAGAATTATTCTTATAATTATTCTCTTGATATTTTAGTTACAAAACCTAATTCAAATAATTCTAGTAATTATTCCTAATCTAGGTTACCCATAGGAATAAAATGTGTCACATAAAGCATCATAAAACAAAGCATTAAATAAGTTTTATGTTTTTCTAGTTTTAAACCTATGTGACCAATTAATGAAATAAACTGATTAATTTGTGATCTTGTTATTTCCTAAGGGTGGCTTCTAATTATTTTCATACTCTCAAAATATCGCAAAGATATAAAAGCATAATAAATAAATGCATAAAGCTATTAGCCCAAAAGACTCTAATCAAAGCTGCTAATAGTCAAACAAAACCCTAGGCTTTGACCAGACCATCTTCTTCAAGTTGTAATTCACTTGGCACCCTGCTCTTGATCAAGCAGCAAATTTACCTTTCTACAAGTTACCATCCACTTGGCAACTTGCAATTGAGAATTCACCATATTTGATTTCTTGCAACTTACACAACCTTTTACAAGTTACCATCCACTTGCCATCTTGCAATTGAGAAGCCACCAAATTTGACTTCTTGCAACCTCCACAACCTTCTACAAGTTACCATGCACTTGGCAACTTGCAATTGAGAAGCTCCCGAATTTGACTTCTTGCAACTTCCACAACCTTCTACAAGTTACCATCTACTTGGAAACTTGCAATTGACAAGTCGCCAAATTTGATTTCTTGCAACTTCCATAGCCTGCTACGAATTTCTGCAGACTGCTGGACGTTTCTGCAAACTGCGGGAACATACATGGTGGGTGCTGCTGGCGAACTGGGCTGTTTCAATAGTCACCCAAACCAGTTTATTTTTTATTTTTATTATTTTTATTGATTCAGCCGACAGAAGTAAAGAGAACAATCCAGAAGACGACAGGAAAATTTAAATGAAATAATTTACATCAACCCTATACCTCTAACCACGAGGTTTTCAGGAAAAGCATTAACTATACATTCTCTTATGCCTCCACTCACGAGGTGTACAGGAAAACTAATTAGAGTCATCTTGAGGCCATAAATAAACAAATATGTAAACATGCATTTGTAGCCACCCTAAATAAATAGAAAGTAGGTATCATTCTCATTGTGAGAACCGGATCTGATACCACTTGAAAGGGAAAATCGACCTGGAATCCATAGGGAAACGAGAACAAGATCCCATGTTTCAAAAAATTTATGAGATATGATACATACCTTTTATCTGTAACTGCAGATCTGTCTGAATAATCAACTAAAATCTACTTGGCTTAACATCTTCTAATCTATTCTCCATGAAAAACTTGGTGAATAGATGGGAATAAAAGAAGAACTATATTTCTTTCTTGAGTGGCGCCAATTGATAGAACAGTAGGGTTGAAAATTATATATATATTTTTTCACCTCTTTCTCGCCTCACTTACTCTCATATTTATAGAAGAGGGAATCCTTCATCATTAAGTCACTTAATGATGGAGGATAGGTGTTGGACGTCTATGGGCCATGACCCAATTATCCATTCTCAACTTAATTAAAGGTCCAATAATTATTTATCGGATCAAGGACCCAAAACTAATTATCTCGGCCCTTTAACTAAAAGACCCTTTATTTATTTTTCAGTTCAAACCCATCAATGATTAATCTCATGGGATTAATCTCATGGACCTAAGTCCGAATTAATCATGAGACTTATAAAAAATTAAATAGCCACTCATATATGTTATTCAAGCCTAGAATAATTACTCTCAAGGATTTAAATAATCCTTAATTAATTATCGAAGCTACTCAGAATAAAACTAGTTTCTCCTTACTTCCCATTTTAGAATGATATAAAACCACTCATAAACTATAGGACTAGATTAGGGACCTTAAGACACAATGCTCCAGGTTCCATAAAATGACCAAATTACCCTCACTACATAATACCAATATGCTTAGTCATTTTAAACATCTTCTATTATCACCATAAGAAGATGATGTACTCCAAGACACATTGTTGTAAAAACAGAAGGCTTGTTGAGATAAATCTCAACCCTTAGCCTTTGACCTATTGGTGTATTGACACATTTACCCATTTATGTAATACCCACTATTGAGCATAGGTCTGGTGTACTATCACCTTACTCAATAGCTTTTACCATCCTTTGGTATCTAGTTCAATCTGTTAATTTACATTGAATATTCACTAGAAGAATATTTAGTACTATGTTAAATAGTACTAACAAGGCCTTGGGTTCTATGAATTAACTTAAACAATCCACAAGGGGGCAATTTACCCATTTCAATAAAGAGTGATTTGCACATAATTATGCTAAGTTTTATGATCTTTTTATGCCATTTTCTTATGTAACTTAGCTTAATTATGTT
>JAOXNR010001191.1:0-10208 GCA_028571225.1 Parsonsia alboflavescens
AAATTACTTATTTAGATTATAATATTTTACACTTTTTCTCAGAAAATGATAGCCTTTTTGGGCATAAATCCCAACATGTATATGCTTTGCTAAGGGATTATTTATTGTGTTTAATGTCATCGAATTCAACGTTTAGAGAACTTTTATGCAGTGCTTTATGGGGACATCAACCATTGGGAGTTATGGTAGGAGCTTTGAATGATACAATTTTGTTTCTTTGTTGCCTTAATGAGATTGTATTCCTTGTCTTCATTCTTTCTTGTAATGAGTTTCTTGTAGTGGAAATAGAATACATATCAATAAATGAGACAAGACAATCATTAAAGAAGGGTATGGTAAGGCACTGTCAAGTTATAATTTCCATGAAGGATAACTTGAAAATAAGTGGTAAATATCCTTTGATTCTTCAATTTATATTAGTGATCATTCTCTTTTCTATGTAGGACTTCGAGACTCGAGAATGAATCCTCTTGAGGTGAGGGGAAATGATAGGGATCAAGGAGAAAGCATATCTCTAATGGAATTGTCAAGGAAGTCATATATGGAAAGTTCAGGGAAGAAAGAATTCATGGAAGAAATATGCTTATAAAGACCTATTCTTCAAGTATGAGAACTCATGGTTGCATTCTAAAGATGGTCCCCTTATATGATGACTTACTAGACTACATGTTCTATGCAATGAGGGTGAAATACAAAGACTTGTGTTTCAAATACAAGAATGTAGAGTATAGGATTAAGAAGGCAAGGACGGCATTGGTGCAAATCAAAGAAGGACAACATGTTGATGATGCTGACATTGAAGAAACTAAGTTTGAAGAATGGAGGCTTAAGTACAAGGATTTGTACTTCAAGTTTAGGCTAGAAGACATGAGTGAAAGAGGCTTGAAAACACGTAAAGTCAAGCAAAAAAGAAGAGGAAGAATGGTCCAAGAACTAGCTTGAAACAAGCTTGAAAATAAAGCTTGAACAAGTTGTGTTTTCCAGCTTTAGCAAGTTGAAATTTAAATGGATTGGCAATGAGTAAGCAGCTTGTTTGGTCACCAATTACAGACTGAAATTAAGGAAATAACCGGCTTGTTTTAGATACTTTCTTTGGTAACATTTCATTCCACAAGTCGGCAGTCACTAATCCCTCCAAAGCTTTATGCGTTGAAGATTACTTTCCACCGAATGAACAATTTTGATCAATTGAGCAGCTTGCTTGGCATTCAACCATTAAATTAGGCAGCTTGATTTCATTCCTCAACACAACAAGTGTTGACCTTTGTCCAGCTTGTTTAATTTGATGTAGGGGCAATGTTCGACAGCAAATTTCATCTCTTGCCCAGCCCAAATTGGATGAAGACGAGCCCAATGCGCTCCCAGGGGCATAGGCGAGTTGGTAAGGCTGACGTGACGTTTGGTTAACTCCAACGACAGGCGGGGGTTCGAAACCCATCGGGAGTAGGACGTAAGCTCTAAACGTTGGCTCTGCCAACGGCCATTGTCCCCCGTTGCGTCCTCTCCGTCAGTCCTCTACCCTCTCGTGCACATCCCTCAATTTACCCCCACTGGCACAAGGGGCCTCTGTGCCTGTGGGCGGGGTTTCGCCCGCAAGGGACTTCCCCCGGAAATCAAAGATGAGCCCAATGCAATGAAGACCAGTTCTTCAGTTTTCCAAATTGCTAGCCAAATTTCGTCCTTGTCCAGAGATGTACCGCTGGTATCACTGGCTCTCCACCCGGCACTAATCAATTTGGACAGCCACACATCACAACTTCAAATGCATTGAATCAACTTGACAGCTTGGTTTTCTTTGTTTCTTTGGTCAAATTGACTTGTTTTCGTGGGAATTTTTTTTTTACTTTAGTTTATTTTAAGTCTTTGGTTTGGGTGATGATCTGTCTATCAACATCTAGACAATGGTTGATAATTGAAAAATATTATAGGTCATTATACTATCTTGAACCTCTGGGTGAGTCTTAGATGCAATTTTTTAAGTTGGTGTACTTTTAATGAAACCCATTTCAAAGAAATCACATTAGTTAAGATTCTGGAAACAATTTTATGTTCAACCAAGCAAAACGAAATAGATTGGAAGTTAACAATAGATTCTTACAAAATGTGGGAATCCCACCATATACACTCGGAGCACACTCAATAAAAAAATAGGGTGGCATACAGAAGAATATAGTAGCCACATTCTTCACTGCAAACTTGTTGTAGGGCCTAACAACCAAAGAGGGATAAATGAATCTTGGCCTACATTGACATAAGTCTTTCAAATTCAACTTATACTTACTGCCAAGATATTTACCTTAGGTGCCAACAGAAGAATCTTGTTGCAGGTGACCTTGTCCATATCCCTGCCTTTGCTTTCGTATATGTCCACAATGAACCTAATAAAAACAAATAATTAGTACAAATAGAATACACATGTGTATTTATAGTAGAAAAGAGTAAAAGTAGATGGCAGAAGTTGGTAAAGCATACCGTCTAACTATTATTTCAAGGTTGCCATGATTCCCACTCGATCGTAGCAAGTCCAAAAGAATAATGCATCTCTGGCTTGAGTTCACAGCATCGTTGAATCCACACGATATCACCAAAAGGAATGTGACCTACATGTGTATGTCATATAATCATTAAAGTCCGTCAAAACATAATCATATGTGAGTATAGAAAACAAAAGATGTATATGAGGTGGCACAAAACTTGACCACTTACCACATGATTACAGGAAGCAGAATATATTCCTTTGCGAACAAGTCTTTCTTTGCTATCCACTGCAAGACACGTTTGTTCTTTTCTGTAGCATATATTTGAAACCATCTAACATGACATTTGAGCTATGCTTCTCATCTGGCAGTCTTCTCCATGGGTACCTAGTGAGATTACATTGAAGATTATTAGTTAAGTAATAGTCACACTGCACTAAATGTTCAATAAACTAATCAATAGAAAGATCTAGGTTACCAAACCTTGAATGACTAAAACTTACTCAAAAAAACTTTGCAACTTTGCAGAATTTAATATTCTGTCCATTGAAGACTGTGGATTCAAAAAGTTGATGGAAAGGGGGGATTTACCACGCGGTGAAGTGCAGGTGGGTAGCGAACTTGGTGGCTGAATATTCACCTTTTTTCTCGGAACATGTGTCCTCTTTCTACTCCTTGTCACCGGCATTTTCACCTATGCTGCTATGTAGAATAGTTGCATCTAAATAAAAGGCTTGTCTTTCTAAGGGACACTACCCTAAACCCTAGGTCATAGTTTCCCAAAATACCCAATGACCAACACCATGTACATGAATAGATATTTATTTGTACCTATTGACCATGCGACAAATGATGCCAAGGATATATGTAGAATTGTAGGGATGTATTTACCTGAGTTCAAAAAGTTGCAGAAATAAGTGCCTGCAAATATATTCTGAGATTACTTTCCATCTTAGCTTTCAAGCAAAAGAAATAAGGTGTAGGCTATTTCATGGAAAAAATTAGAAGTTAATGCAACAACTTTCATATCGTATAGCACCCACAAAACAAGACTACTGAAAAATTGCTTCAATAGTACTAAAATTGTTAACTAAACTCACCATAAAACATCTATTCTACCTGATAGCACCCACCAGACTATTAGTGAACGAAAAGAAAAGGGATTAGTTTTAAAATTTTTCATCCTAACTTATTATCTATTTCTCATTTCCTTCTCTACAAAACAAAAATGAACCACCCTTTCTAATACGGATTTTGACTAGAAAAAAAATGCAAGACTATGATTCATTTAAATGTCACAGCCATTCATGTTTCTACCAGGGCCAATAATGAGGGTATCCTGGAAACAGATTCAACAGGGTTAAATCATGCAACAGGGCATCCAGCCATGACATATGAGTAAAGCAGGGTGTCCAGCCAACATGTTGCAAGTCAATCATCCTAGGCAATCATTAACCAAGAATAAAAGATTTTGATGAAAGCATAATTTTTTTCACTTCAAGTAATGTTCTCGAATATAAATTTTTGAAAAGCTTTTAAGCCATCACACATGCATATTTATATATGGCATCACTTCAGTACAAATGTTATAGCATGGGTGCAAACTTATAGTGACTATGAACAGTAACTTCACATTCAAAACTTAACATATATACACACAACATTCCCAACGTATCAATTTTAGAAAGAAAATGACTACACTGCTCCTGTCCCAATTACCCTCAACTTCACAGTCCCAATTAGATGGCTTTAAGTGAAAGAAATTACATATCAAATAGCAAGAAATTGTAATCAAGCTATCCATCCCTCAAACACTGCTACATGTAGTGTCTAAATTACACCCCTCCAATGGTCAAGGAAATTAAATCTCAGAGACCTAAGTGGTTGAACTTTAGGGCCAACCTATACAGAAACAAACAAGGTACCAAAACACATAAAATTTGGTGAAGGTTGCAGGTAAAATCACCATCACATGCACTCACAGAACAGAAAAATTACTCTATCATACAGCAAGCTAAGAGTATATTTTCATTTTTCCCCCACATATAAATATATATATATATATATTTTACTGTAGATAGAAAATAAAGCATGTAATGTCGACATTACACCCCTCCCCCGGTCAAAAAAATAAAATCTCAGAGACCTAAATGGGTGAACTCTAGGACCAACCTACAAAGAAACAAACAAGGTTCCCAACCACATAAATTTGGTGAAGGTTGCAGATTAAATCGCCATCACATGCACTCACAGAACAAAAAAGTGTACTCGATCATAAAACAAGCTAACTGTATAATTTTTCCCAAATTTTTTATCACTGTAGATAGAAACTAAAGCATGTAGTGTCTAAATTACACCCCTCCCCCAATCAAAAAGATAAAATCTCAAAGACCTAAATAGGTGAACTCTAGAAGAGAGAGTACTTAAGAAGATTAATTCGCAAATGGAGAATCAAGCTACACAAGTTACCAATATTCCCACCCAGAACGTAGTGTCACAGAAATATGAAGAAAATGGCTTCATAAAATACTTGAAAGTATACCTCTTTGTTAAAAATATTATTTTCCCTTGTCACCACAATTTAAATAGACATGGTTCAAATTCACAAAGGGTATTGGTTTATAGTTTAGTGATTATTTATGAACTCCCTATGTCCAAAATCAAATATAATATTTTCTATTTTGGGATGTTCGAAATTCAATATATAGCATCAAGGCATGAATTTAATTGAAGAATGTAATCTACGTTCAAACTCCAATCCCATCCATCCATCGAACTGCCCTCCTTCAAAACTTCAAAAATTTTCAATCAACCAAATCCACAATTCAACAAACAAAGTCCATTTTCAACAATTAAACCCATCCTCCTCAATCAACTATCATAATTTGAGCATAAATAAAACTTGTATCATAATCCTAACATGGAAGAATTACTCAATTCTGAAGAGATTAAACAATGTCTCAGGATTGACTTGAAGAAACAAAAGCAAGCCTTCTTGCTTGCGAAGCACCAAAGCTTTAAATTCGCTTCTTCTTCCTTGAATCTCTCCGCCAACTCTCTCTCAAACTCACCTCTTTGGTTTTTTTTTTCCCCTCTTTTTTGCCAATGAAAATGAATGACTTTGGATCAAGTTTCTCCAAGCCTAAGGATAAAGTGTAGTGGAGTTTGTAGTGCTATGATATAAGGATAGATGGCACTTGGGAGGTGCAATTTTTCATTTTAAAGAATGGGTTACGAGAGAAATAATGGCTGGTTCTTGAGGTTTAAAACTCTGGGAATGTAGGGTGAATATATCTGTACATGTATTAATAGATTGAGTTTAAGTTAGGTGGAGTAGTTGGAAAATTGTCATGATATCTTAATCAAACTGGCAGTAATTTTGGATTAAAATTTTCGACTAGTTACTCAAGTTATTTTACTAGGAAATAACTTTCCATTGATAAATTTTGGCTCAATCAGATAAGAATTTATCACTCAAATTGATACTAAGATCAAGGACCAAATTGTCCGAAATCTTTAAAAATGAATTTCTAGCCAAAATTCTCCAAAAATCTAAACCTTAATTAAATCATGCCATGAGGTAATTAAATTACATATATCATAAATAAAATGAAATTTAAGGAGTAAAAATCATGCATGAATAAAACTCCAAGTTTCTTTTAAATAAAGGTTCTATTTTTATTGATTTACATATAGTACATTAAGCATGGGATCTTATGAATTTTGGGGTGTTACATAAATAAAATAAATCAATTAGTTTTATTCAAACCAAAATAATTAATATTAAGGATTAATAAATCCTTAATTAAACATTTAGTGCTATCTAAAATAAATTTAATTCCTTCTCCAATTCTTATTTTACAATGACATAAAATCATTCATAAACAATAGAGTTAAATTAAAGGCCACAAGACAATGTTCATGACTTCTTAAAATGACCAAAATACGCTTGCTACAAAGTAGAAATATCCTTTGTCATTTTAAACATCTTCTTGATTTACTCCAAGATACACTGCTATAAAAATAGAAGGCTTTTTAAGATAAATCATAACCTTCAGACTTTGACCTACAAGTGTATTGGTATATTTGTCTTCTATGTAATACCCACCATTGAGCTTAGTTCTTAAGTATTATCACCTTACTCAATAGTATCTACCATCCTTTAGTATCTAGTTCAATTTGTTAAATTCACTAGAAGAATTTCAATACCATATCAAAGAGACTACCAAGGATTTGGATTTTGTAAAATAACTAGACCAATCCATAAGAGGGTGATCCTGATGAGGGCATTCTTGGAGGCCAACTAAACATGGTGATTAGGAGGTCCTTAGTACTCAAACTAAGGAAGATGATGAATTGCAAAATCAGAATTTATTTCATTCCAGAAGCTTGATCAAGGGAAATCTATGTAGCATAATTGTGGATAGTGGAAGTCACGTCAATGTGGCTAGCAAATATATGGTACATAGTATAGATAATCCAAAACCATATAGATTGCAATGGCTTAATGATAGTAGAGAAGTGAAGATGAAACGAGTGAGGATATCATTTTCTATGGGGAAATATTGTGATGAAGTACTTTGTGATGTGGTTCCAATGAAAGCTACGCATTTGTTACTTGGAAGACCTTAGCAATATGATAGAAAACTCACTTTTGATCGGCACAAGAACAAATACACTCTTGAATTTGAAGGAAAGTAAGTTCAGTTAAACTTTTTGAAACCTCATGATGCTTACATTGATCAAGAGAGGCTACTTGAAAAGATGAGAGAATACTATGAGGAAAAAGAGAAGAGAAAAAGTGAGGAAAATACAAGAGAAAATGAGCCAAAATCAGGAGAGAAAGAGAAAGACAATGAGTGAAAAAAGAAAGAAGAAGAAAACAAGAGTGAAAAGAAATTAAGTTCTTGCGCAAAAGAAAAAGAAGCGAGGAGTACTTGCTTGAGCTATAAACATATGGTATTACTTATGTATAAACACTCTATGAATTCTAATTCTTTTGATATTGACATTTCTTCTTCTAGTCTTGTTTCCCTCTTTTGCATGAATATGAAGACATCTTTCTCTTTCCATTTGAGTTGCCTCCAATGAGAGGAATAGAGCATCAATTGATCTCGTTCTAGGAGTTCCACCTCCAGACAACATGGTGTAGGGAACTGGTTCTCGAATCCATGAGCAATCAAGACCCGAATCGTAGGATTTTAAAAAATTTTCTCAAATGAAGGAGATAAGAATGATACTTTTTTGTTGTTTTTTTGCAAAATGAAGCTCGTGATCATATCCTTCAAAATTGATCTAAAAGTCTTGATTTACTTGTTTAAGATCTTCTAATAATGATGTCCTTTGGAATTGATCATGTCCTTTTGCACGAATATGAAGACATCTTTCTAGAGAAGCTACTACTCGAATTGACATCGATGAGAGGAATAGAGCATCAAATTGATTTCGTTCCAAAAGCTCCACTTCCAGACAAGTCAGTGTTGGGAGCTGGATCTCGAATCCATGAGAAATCAAGACCCGAATCATAGGATTTTACAAAATTTTCTCACTTGAAGGAGATAAGAATGATACTTTTTTGTTATTTTTGTGGAATGAAGCTTGTGATCATGTCCTTTGGAATTGATCTAGACATCTTGATTTACTTGTTTAAGATCTTCTAATTTATTCCCTATCCATCTGAGTGAACAAAAAGGAAAAATAGAAGATGGAGAATCTGTGAGTGGTGGCTTGCAAAAAGCGAACAAATGTTTTGTAAGTTTCTATAGAGAGAAATCATATCTATAGTACTTTTCTACGACTTAGAATAAATATCTTTTTCTGGTTATTGTAAGATATATAAATAATCCTATTATAATAACTAATTTAGATTATGGCTTCTCAATGTTCCTAGAGCCCCAACAGCCCATCTGACTTTTTATTTAATTAAAGGTCCAATAATTAATCATTGGATCAATGACCTAATATAATTATTCTCCTCTTTTAATTAAAGCCCAGAATTTATTTTTATTCTTAGAAAATCAATAATTAATCTCATGGACCTAAGTTCAAATGAATTAAACGACTAAAAAAAAAAAGTCACTTCATTATTTTATTCAAACCTAACAATAATTAATCTTATGGACCTATGTCCAAATTAATTATAAGACTAAATAAAATTACAAATTAAATTTTATTCAAGCACAAATAATTAATTCCAAGGATTAATAAAATCCTTAATTAATTATTAATGCTTTCAAGAATAAAAGTAATTCCTTCTCCAATCTCCCATTTAAAAATGATATAAAATCATTCATGCACAATAGGGCTAGATTAGAGACGTTACGACACAATGTTCATGGCTCTATAAAATGACCAAAATACCCTTACTACATTGTAGTAATTTACTTGTTCATTCTAAAAACCTTCTATCATCACCATAAGAAGATGATGTACTCCATGATACATTGCTATAGAAAAGAATGCTTGTTGAGATAAATCTCAACCTTTAGTCTTTGACCTACAGGTGTAATAACATATTTGTCCTTCTATGTAACACCCACTATTGAGCCTATGTCGTATGTACTATAAAATTACTAAATAGCATCTATCATCCTTAAGTATCTAGTTCTATTACCATAGAATCACAATGAATACTCACTAGAAGAATATTTGATAGATTAACAGTTGTACTACCAAGGCCTTTGGTTCAGTGATTCAATGAAGAACAACACACAAGGGAGTGATTTACCTATCTCCTAAATGAAATGCCACAGAGATCCTATTGTATAGGTCTGTCTTAACTAACCAACTCCAAGTGCGTAACATACAAGGCTATTGATCACCATATTGTGCCTCACCTATAGCATAACAAAGTATAGTTACTTAGATTCGAAAGGCCACCAACCCATACTTATGTCATGGTGACGTATCCACGCTAGAACAACAATGATATTAGTTCTCTCTTCTTTGACAATACCTTTATAAAACAATCACTGAATGGTAATGTTCTACATATATAAAATGTGCTAACACATATGGTCCGGGAGTACTACCCAATGACTAAAGGTAAGTCACCTAATTAAAGGAGATTAATGTGTTATGACCTTTGTTCCATGGAACACCCAATTCCATTAACCGACCTAGAACTAACTCCTTATGATTTAAACTTCCAGTGATCAGTACCTTAAATGTTGAACGTCCCAGCAAAGATATCACTTATCTAAATCAAGATGGATCTTATTGCATGTTGTGAAAATATGTATAAATATATTTATTATAGTTTTAAATTCACATTATCTCAGAAAATTATATAATTTTTCGACCTAAATCCCAACAGGTGACATATTGAATAAACCCGGAGGAAGAAAAAGAGTTGCAAAGACAAGTAGAAGAGTTTCTTGCTAGAGAGACTCTAGGGAGATCTTGAGACCATGTGCAGTTCTCGTTTTGTTGGTGCTTAAAAGGGATGGTTCTTGATGCATGTGTGTTGGTTGTAGGGCAATCAATAAGATAATGGTAAAATATTGCTTCGCTATCCCTATTCTAGATGACGTGTTGGATGAGTTGAGTGGTAGTAAGTGCTTTTAAAAGATTGATTTAAAAAGTGGCTACTATTATATAATAATGAAAGAGGGAGATGATTGGAAAATGACTTTTAAGACTAAGCATGGTATGCCCTTTGGTCTTACTAATGCTTTTAGTACCTTGATGAAATTGATGAATAGTATGCATAGGGACTGCAGTGGTTTTTTT
>JAOXNR010001192.1:0-40509 GCA_028571225.1 Parsonsia alboflavescens
CAACCCTTGCAAAATCAGCATCCAAAGCAGATTTTGTAGCAAACATGGAGAAGCTTCTCCAACAACTCAAGGAAGAAACACCTAACATAGATGACTCCTCCGAACAGGTACCCAAAATTGAAGAAAATGAAGAAGATGACGAGGATCTTCTTTGTTTTTCAGATGACTGATGACATCATCCATGACATCAGCCCTATCTAGATGACGTCAGCCATGACATCATCTCCCACTATTTCGGGTACTGTAGCAGGTTACTGTAGCACTTTTACTGTTACTGTTCACTACTGTAGCACTTTTACTGTTCACCGGAAATTTAGTCTATAAATAGACTCCCATACTCCCCATTTTGCAAGTTCAGTTTTCCCCTTAACTTACTACAATTTAGAGAGAGAAAGTGTGAGCATCTCCCTCTCTACTTCACTCCCTCCTGTTCCGATCTATCCCCTCTCCAGTTAGATTCTCAAATTGTAATTTATTTTCACTACTTTCTGTAATTTATTTTCAGTACTTATTTAAGTTAATTAACTTATGGTCGGCTCTGTCGCCTGAGTTGTTTTACTCGCATCTCTTTTATATATATATATAAAAGGTAATGCTATGGACTGTTATGAAGCTCAAATTAAAGACTATTTCGATTAAGTCTCTAATCGTTAAAGTTAAAGGTCAACTTTTTTTTTTAAAAAAATTTTTATAAAAGAAATAAATTCTCAAATAAAAAATTATTTTTTTGTCGATATATTTTATAATCTAAAACCTATAAGGATAAACTAAATCTTAGAGGTATTAGATCAATTTTTTTTTTAAAAAAAAGATAGTTATCGTTAAAGATTTAACAAGCGCACTCCATAATTTGAACTCCGTAACATTTCATAATTTGAACTCCATAACATTTCATAACATTTTCAAATATATAAATAAATAATATATATATATATATATATATATATTTATATAATTGTTATGTATAGTGTTTTAAAACATTAGTGGGGCAATTGCCTCCAAATACTACAATAGATGAGTCCCTGCATTCGTTTTGAATTAACTGTTCAAAAGTTTCTTTTTGAAAAAGAATTTGACTTTGTTTAGTTTTAATGTCATAATGTCAATTTTTTAATAAAATTTTAACTAATTTAAAGAATGAGACATTTAATTTTGAATGACTAAAAATGAAAATAAGAACATTTAATTACGGTTGGAAGGAATATATAATTAATTAGTGCCCTGTTGTGAAATGTAAATAATTAATTTATTCATATAGACTCCAATTTATAAATTGAGATAAGATAGAAGAAATTTATTAACTAAAATGAAACTCCTTGTTTTCAGCTTTTATGAAAAAAAGAAAAATAACTAGACCGAATTAACAACTTAATAATTTTAGTCTCCCCATAAAATTCTTCCTACAAATGAATATATATATGTATATATATATATGTATATATATATATATATATATATATATAAAAATTTTAATAGGAAAAGAAATTCATTAACAAAAATAGAAAAAAAAAATATTCAAAGAGTTATTTACCAACTTAGTCCTCAAACTATATCCATTTGGAAGCTTTGGTTCCAAAAGTTGTTTTTTATCTCGTATACTCGTTAAACAATTTTACAGGTGACCATTTTAATCCTTTCAATTCCGACTATCACCTTCAATAGTCCCTGGAAGATGGCAAACTATACCAATATAGGACCATAGTGAATAGTAAAATGACAGAAACATAGTCTCAATTTTGGTCAGTTTACTGTTGACTTCAAAATCCAGTGATATTTTTGAAAAATTCGGTCAAAAGAATCAAAATGGCCATCCATAAAATTGTTTAAGGACTATATAGGCCCCCAAAAAAAAAACCTTTGGGGACCAAAGCTTCCAAAGGGATATTGTTAATTACTATACAGGTCAAAAAAAAAAAAGGGAAACTTTAGGGACCAAAACTTCCAAAAAAGTATACTTTAAAGATTGAACTGGCCAATAACTTAATATTAAAAAGATGTAAAACTTTTCGTTTCTATGTATTAAATTACTAGTTGATTGCTTGCGCAATTGCGCAACTAGAGCATTGTAAATTTTGTTTATTTGATTTTTACGTTCACACACATATAATTTAGTAACAATTTATTTTAAAAATTATTGTCAATTTCCTCGTAAGAAAATATAGATTATGAAAAAAATTAAAAAATGTATTTAGTAAAAAGAATTAATCAAAGTTTTACAAATGATATTCAATTAAATATTTTTAAAACGTATTAAACCTATTTTGTTTAAGTAAGATACTATTTATCAATTTAAATGAAAAGAAAAGCTTTTATTAATATAAATTATTTAATTTTTAATTCATATTAATATTTCTTTTAAAAATAAAAAATTATAAGTGATGGAGTCCAAAAGATGTTGGATCGGGTCACTTCATAAATCCTAATGGAGCTCCGCAATCTGCAGCCTGAGAAGATGAGAAAAGAGGTCACCGGAGTAGGCTGTCGCTTAGGAAAGAGCTCTGATGCCTAAGTTAGTATTATGAGAGAGTTTTTCGGTCAAGGTAGAAAGCACGAAGACAAAGTTTTCTATTGTCTTTTCTCCAGTTGTCCGTAGACTAATTGTATGTTTTTGTTTAAGTAGAGAAAGAGTCCGTTACCTCCTGGCATTAGGCTCCTTATTACGTAACAATATTCAGTTAGGATAATTGTGAGATTAAGTCGAATCCCGCAAATTGCTCCCAAGATCATGGAGTTTCCCTGGAACGAGAGGTCTTTCCATTCACATCTTTGTGAGAGCTATAAGCTCATTAATCGACCTTCAGACCTACTTCACGACCTCCCCGTGGATGTTGAAGATCTCGAACATCTTTTCTGGTGAGGTCGCACCGAGTGATCCTTGGCTCCTTAGAGTGGCTAGGGATCGTGCACCAATGGTCGTGGCATGAAAGATTTATGATTCGGATCGGAGCTTGCCAGGTCGAAGTTGGGTCTAGCAAGACCTCAGTTCGAGCTTATTTAGGAGGTCGATGACCTCTAGGTTAGTGACTTGGGAGGTTGGTGGTGGTTGGGCGCTTGCCCATGTGTCCTTATTGACTCTGTGAGTTGACTAGTCCAAGTCATGCCCGTTTCATCCACCATTTCCCTCTTTTAGGCCCAGTGAGCTTAGAGGTTGTTGGTGTCTAAATTACCATCTTCAAGTCGTTGCTGCTACTGGGTCTGCCGATTCCTTGTAGCAACTAACTTCAAGGGTACCTTTCCATTCACGTCTCTCGTAGAGAGCTACAAGCAGGCTTATAATTTTTCAACTTCAAGCTAAGTAGTGCACACCTGGTCGTGGCATGGAAGGTACATGAGTAAGGCTAGGAATCACAAGGTTGTAGGACGTGATCTAGTGAGGCCCTTGTTATGCTCATTTAGAGGTCAGTGACCTCTGGGTCTGTGACCCTTAAGGTCGGTGATAGAAAGTCCTT
Source organism: Parsonsia alboflavescens (assembly GCA_028571225.1). Taxonomy (NCBI): domain Eukaryota; kingdom Viridiplantae; phylum Streptophyta; class Magnoliopsida; order Gentianales; family Apocynaceae; genus Parsonsia; species Parsonsia alboflavescens. The sequence goes on from JAOXNR010001192.1 coordinate 3,450, forward strand.
GCCCACTTGCACCCCCGGACTTGCCAATGTGACCTTCGGGTATTGCAAGTTACCGTCTACAAGTCACGAGTCTGACCTTCAGGCTTTGAGATTCACCATCTTGAGGTCGGGGACCCTTTTTTTAGGTATTAGAGGTTACCATTTTCAGGATGTAGGTCTGACTTTCTTTTATTAGAAACTACCAGTCTTTAATTTGACTTTCAGGCAATGTTTTCAGAATCGGACCAATCATCGAACCGGCAAAGTTACTAGGTTAAAATTTAATGGTTCAATGAGTATTGGATCGGTAATTGGATCGATAATTTAATCAGTTAATTTAATAATTAAAAATATTTATTTTATAGATTGAAATATATCAAAATAATATAATTTATTCTCAAATTAACAATATATATGTATAAAATAAATGAAATGAACATGAAATGATTTAGGATTAGTTTATAACTAACTATAAAAACCTATACATATAAAGTATTTATAAAAATAAACCTGTCATGATCTCATCTTTAATTGAAATAAAATATCATAGATGTAAAAAATCTTAAAACTTATAACTTGCAAGCTAAAATCCAAATTCCAAACAACATAAAGTAAAAAACATACATAAATCTATATTACATAATTGAAAATGATAAAGTCATTACCAATCTCATCACATTAACCATTAAAAGATAAAGTCATTATAGATTCTTACAACTTAAAAAAGTCACAAATTTTCAAAGTTCTTTAAGCCAACTTCCATCATTATCTCCATTTGGATTGGTAGAGTTTTCAATTCCAACTTCGACATCAAACATCAGTGGCTCATGTGCTATTTGATCCATGCTATCAATATCATCTTCAAAATCTTCCACCTCAAAAAAATCATCATCTTGTTCATCTACAAATAAAAAGATATATAATGGTTTAAATTAGAATAAATAAAAATTGTATATTATTTTAATTATCATTTTTGCAAAGAAATGAAATTAGTTACCTTCACGACGGCGTTTCCTTTATACCCTTGGCTCCTCAAGCTCCTCACATATCATTTTCTCAATTTCTTCAACATTAGTTGATGGTTCATCCTCCACATCCTCAAGAATCCAATTGTCAGTGGAATCTATACTTTCATAATCAATTGGATCAAATGCTTTCTCCTTAATCGAAAACCTATTATCAAATAAAATATTATAAGACATAAGGAATAAAGAATTAGAAGAATAATCAATGACAAAAGAAAGTAAATATTTACCTATTTTTCAACCTCAAATTATAATGAACAAAGACAAGGTCATTTAGTCTTTGATATTCCAATCTATTTCTCTTTTTAGTGTGTATTCTTTCCAACACACTCAATTTCCTTTCACATCCGGATGAACTACTTGTTTGACCCAAAATACGAATTGCTAACTTCGTCAAATTTGGAAAGGCATAACCAAACATTTTCCACCACTCATCTATAAAAGGTAAAAGAGTTACAAATGAATAGTGAAGTAATCAAGTAATATTACCTGGTGGAAATTTTGACATTATCTTTTGAGCTGCCTTTGTCCCAAACATATCTAGTTTATCTCTGAAAGTAACACTTTCTTGAAGTATTTTATTCCAACTATGCTTTTTTCGTAACAACTTCAATCAAACCATCCATGACATTTTTTACCACAGAAATTATCCCGATCATATTGAAAAGAAGGATTCAACCAATATGCAGCAGCATATATACTTTTCTTTAAATGCATATCCCATCTCCTTTTAATGATACTTGTATAGACCTTGTAATTTTTTTTCTTGTGATGAAATATCTTTTTAATTGCCTTTCGAGCTCTATGCATGCCATCAAATACATAACCCAAAGAAGGCTTTTTATCACCATCATCAACAATTCTCAACAATCTCATCAAAGGCTCCACTACTTTAACCATAACATGACAATCATTCCAAAACTTGTTATCCAAAATAATTGAAACCACTTCCTTTGTTTTCTTTTCTCTAAAAAGTTTTGAATCACAAAACTCTTTAAAAGTAACCAAAGCCCTCAAGACATGCATATGTTTATGAAGATTGTGAAGAGTAATAAAAGTGGTAGCAAACCTAGTAGCACCTGGACAAACAATTTCAGTCCAATCCTTTCTTTTTCTCAACTAACTCAACCAAAATCCATGATTATAAACAAACTTAGTTATTGCTGAAAATTTCTCCTCAAGAAGCTTTACATGACTCAACTTATAAATGTCATGTAATAACAAATTTAAACAATGAGCTGCACATGGAGACCAACTAATTGAAGGATAAGCGTCATTAATTAATTTTCCAGCAGCCTCATAATTTGCCCCATTGTTAGTCACCATATGAACAACATTTTCCACCCCAACCCATTCAATAACTTCTTTAAACAGTTTAAATAAAGGTTGTGCTCTCTTCATAATATCAGAAGCATCAACAGATTTCAAGAAAATAGTACCACGAGGACAATAAACAAAAAAGTTTATTAAAGTCCTTTGCCTAGTATCAGTCCAACCATCACCCATTATAGTACACCCAACATTTCCCACTCTTTTCTCATAGAATCAACAAATAATTGCTCTTCTTTTTTTGCATCATTTAATAAAGGAACTCTTAACTGATGATATGTAGGAGCTTTAAAACCTGGACCTATGGAAGCCACACATCAAACATTCTTTGAAAGCGGATGGAATTGGAAGCATTAATAGGCAAACAAGCATCATCAGAGAACCTTGCAACCTCCATTTATGCTCTATGAACAGCCTCTTTACTTGCAAGCACACTTTTTAAAGTTGGATGAGATCCTAGGGTTGTTATTGGAGCAAAAAAGTTATCCATTTGCCCTCCTAAAGCCTTTCCTTTCCCTTTTCCCGACTGAGATGCACTAAGTTTCAATTTAATATTATATGTAGTAACATTTACATGGGGTGTTTCTTCTACATCATCATCATCCCCTTCAAAGTTTGCAACATTAGGTCCATGAGGGTTCTCAGAATCATACTTCTCTGTAACCTCTTTTTTCTTTTTGACAATATTATCAAGAGAATTCATCATTTGAAATTTAACATCAAGTGGAACCTTTAAACAAGACTTAACTTGTCCTTTTTTTCCAGCTAAGTGTTATTTCATCCTATAAATGCCACCACCTTTAGCATTAAGCCCACAGTACAAACAAGTTAAGACATTCTTTATATTAACAACACTTTGATTTACATGATTCCAAGCAATATCAGATTTTCCTCTCCCATTCCCAACAGAAGCTTGATCAGATGGAAGAGATGCTTGAGGTTGAGGTGGTGAGCTATCTTTTGAAGATGATTTCATTTTCAATTATCTATGAAAGAAAATTTTTGTTTAACAGTTAGAAATTTTTCATACTAACAATTTCTATCATTTTCATTTTCATAGATAGAAATCACAGTTGGTCTCATCAATGTAAAAAAATGGTACACAGAATACAAAAAATGGTGGTTCTAAAGATCAACAAACACAAAGCACAATACATATGACAGAATGGTGGTTCTTAACTATCCTTTCTCTCGCAACGAAAAAAAGAAACAAAATCCCTCGAGCAAAAAGGCTTAGCAGTAGTAGCTAAAAAAAAAAAAAACCATATTTAATCAAATTTTGACTTAGAACTGCCAAAAAGCTTAGGAAATTCACGTTCAAAAATCACCACATCCCTTCACAGTACCTTAGCAAATTAACCATATTGAATCAAATTTTGCACACAAGCTTATGGCAAAAAACTGAAACACTTAGGAAATTCACGTTCAAAAATCACCACATCCCTTCATAGTACCTTAGCAAATTAACCATATTTAATCAAAGTTTGCACACAAGCTTATGGCAGAAAATTGAAACATTTAGGAAATTCACGTTCAAAAATCACCACATCCTTTCACAATACCTCAGCAAATTAACCATATTTAATCAAATTTTGCACACAAGCTTATGGAAGAAAACTGAAACATTAAATCACTGTAGTAATTAATTAGAGAAAAGAGAAAAGGACCTCTTGCTATTTGCTTGTTTGCCTGATTTTTGGGGTTTCCTCTATTTATCGCACCGAGCAGAACTGAACGAGAGGTCAAATGATGAAACCCCCTCCACAAAAGAACTGCTGTTGTTGCCAAGAGAGAAGTGCAAAGTAGAGCTTCGTCGTCGAGAGTAGAGAGTAAGAAGAGCGGAGAGCATAGAAATTGATTATGTCTATTTATCAATTCAGTGTATTAAGTTTTTAATTTTAACAATTTAGTCCTAGAATTTTTAGGAATGGAAATTCACTGGTTCGATATCAAACCGGCAAGTTCACCGGTTGAACTGGCCGGCTCATACAGGTTTGATGAAATAAGGCCGGTTTTTGAAATAATAGATTTTTACCCTCAAACCGGACTGGTCAACTGGCCGGTTGGTCCGGTACGGTCGACAAATCATTGCTATCAAGTATTCAATAGTTACCATCTCTAAGCCACGATCTTTTGAAAGGTTGAATAGCTTTCTCGTAACTGTTCATGAGGCTGGCCTTCAGGTATTTTAATACTTTTTATCTTGAGGCCACAACTCTTGGTAAAACTGTGCCGTTTTCTCACAACAGCTATTTTTAATCAAGGACTTATTCCTTTGCTTTTTGGAAAGCTTGGAGGGAAATCCTCATGGGAGAATTACCCCGCTTCAGTTTTGGTAGGTTCAAAACGCTTCTTTCCTGAAAAAGAGCTGCGTCTTTGTACTTTTTATGATGATTAAGAGAATCCGAGTAAAGGCTTGGACAAGAAAGGAAGAGACCAAACGCAAGTAACTACAGAGAGACACAAAGATGGCAAGAGAAGGTGAAAAAAGGTGTGGAAAACCTCTGACTTTAAAAGACACAGAAATCTATTTGGGTTCTAGACAAAGTTCAGTGAATCAACAGCAGTGGCGCGACTTTGCAAAATTGGGAACTCCTTAGTTCCTAAACCAGAAATCTAAAACGAATCGACCTCTGGTCTTCTGAAAACGGGTTAGTTTCCCTCAAATCCGCCGGGGGGGGGGGGAGGGTGCTGACGGTTCAAAAACAAAACCCGCCCACACTTCTTCCCACAATAGAAAGTACAGGGATTTTATGATGGGATTGGCCCAGTCTAATTGCCCCATGGTCTGGTGCACCTCTCTTGTCTGGCCAAAGTCCTTATTGAGTAGTGTAGGCCTGTGGTGGAGGATGTTCTGCGACCTTCCCTCGGTTAGAGCAGGCATGGAGATTACTCCCCCTAGTAAATAAACCTTTCAAAGTTAACTTCTTTTCTGCTTCTACCTTTTCCATATGTTGACAGTTCCCCCTTTTATTTTACAATGCTGAGGAGGGGGATTGAGAAGACCAAAAAGGATCAAGAATTTGCTTCATTACTTTCTGAGTGGCAAGATGGTAAGGCTCGCCTAGAGAGGGAGAACGCTGAACTCATTGCTTCTGTCGAGTTGTCCAGGGCTTTTGCTGAGCACTCTAAGCAACCTTTTGAGGCATGTCAGGAGGATGTTGCAGAGGCCAAAGACGCTAATGAGGTCGCTGCCCAAGCCTTGGACCTATCTAAAAAGAGGATCAACGAGCAACAGGAGCCCATCAAAATCCTCGAGGCTCGGTTGGTAGATTTTCAGGGGCTCTACAATGTAGAAGGCAGCTTGGTGTTGGAAAGGTTGGAGGAAGTTCTTGCTTTCTAGGAATATGTGCAATCTCTGCTGAGGCCACGGATGATCTTTTTGTATGCTGAGGTAGTAGATGACCTCAGGGGGCTTAACCTGGGGATGAAGACCAATCTGGATTTTGATGCTGATTTCTACCATTCGGAGTTGGCAGTTCCCCTCCCCTGGTTGCAAGAGAGCTAGAAACAAGCTTTTCCTGAAGAGGTCGTTGCCGCTGAGACCTTGATGCAGGTTTGTCAAGATGATGAGGGTCCAGCGCAAAAAGGGAAAACTCCTGCTGAGATTGGCCTTGAGGTCGTGGACATCACCCCTTTGGCCATGGCGACTCCTGAAGGTATTCCTGTCTTCTTAGGCTCAGATGCTTTTGAAAAAATGTTTCCTCAGCTTGTGAATGAATATTTCGAGGAAGGTACTTAGCCTTTTCCCGATTTACCTGTTTGCTCTTGGGAGTACTTTTGCCTGATTAAGTTGTTAGCTTGTCTATCAAGGACCTCTGGTGTAGCCCTCCGAGAAATTTCGTCCCTCCCAGCATCCCAGCAGGAGAGAAGGAAGACGAGGATGATGTGCCTCTTGTGCATCACTCCCCGGAAGTAGCCTTGAGCTTTTTCTTTGTAACAGTTTAGGACTCTTGACCATTTGTTCGAGTATTGAATACTTCGCAAGGGTCTGTTTCTGGCCTTCTGCTTTATTTTTTCTGTATTTGATACAGTTCAAAGAGTCTGTTTGTGGCTCTTTGTTCTTTTTTTTGTCTTTTTATACAATTTCTTAGTATTTTCTGCCTCTGCTTTGAGCAATGCTCCTGATCTTCATACTCATAGTTTTTCAACAATTACATGCTTGTACAATTGGACTGCCTTTTCATTTAAGCAATTTATATTAACATAAGTGTAACAACTGCATAAGCCTCAAAAGAACTTAGCTTTAATCTGCACTGAGCTCATTGGAGCCATCATTGAGGTCATTTTTGAGTGTTTGGGGTCACCATGAGGTCTCTCATATCTTAGATGACCTCTAAGCGTAGAACTTTTTTAAGTGACAGGCATTCCAAGGTCTAAGGAGTTGTCTTGCTTTAAGATTAGCTAGCTTGTAGTTCCCTCCTTTGTGGACTTCTTGGATTAAGTAGGATCCTTCCCAACTTTCCTGCAGCTTGGTCAGTTGACCTTGTTTCCCAACGTCTGATCTTTTGAGGATCATTTCTCCAATTGTGAAATGTCTTTCCTTCACTGGCTTGTTGAAAAAATTTGTTACTTGCTTTTTTAAAGTTCTATCTGCTTCAATTGCCTTGTTTCTGACCTCTTCGAGAAGATCGAGCTCTGCCCTTCTCTCCTATTCGTTTAAGACTGAGTTATACTCGGCCAGTCTTAAAGATGACATTCCAACCTCAACTGGCATTATTGCCTCTGCTCCAAAAGCATAAGTTGAATAGAGTTTTTCCTGTTGCTTTTCTCAGTGTGGTTCTGTATGCCCATAGTATACCTGGGATTTCATTTGGCCAATCTACGTGGCGACCTTTTTTCTCGAGCTTAGTGAGCCTCTTTTTCAGTCCTTCTAATATTGTTCGGTTTGTGAATTCTGCTAGCCCGTTGCCTTGAGGGTAAGCCACGGAGGTCAATCTTTGTTCAATGTGCTAGAAGGTCTTGAATGGGTCATAGTAAACTGTCGGCCATTTCTGAAATGATGGCTTAAGGGTTCCCAAATCGGCATACAATGCTTCTCCTCACAAACCATTGAACCTTTTGCGATGAGATCACCGTTATTGGCTTTGCTTCAACCCATCTAATGAAGTATTCTACAGCAACTATGAGGAATTTGGCACCCCCCACTCCTTTTGAGAAAGGGCTGAGGATGTCAATTAACAATATGTCAAACGACACTAAGGCATTGATTGGCTAGTATTTCATAGGTGGAAGATGTGATTTGTTCCCATGTAACTGACAGCTCGTGCATTTCTAGATGGTTATCTCAATGTCAGCGACCATTGAGGGCCAATAATACCCCGTCCGCAGGATCTTCTTGGCTACAGTATTTGCCCCTATATGGGAACCACATATGCCGCTATGTACCTTGTTAATCACATATTTGCTCTCCATCGGACTTAAGCATTTGAGTAGTGGCCATGTGTATGACCTCTTGTATACCTCGGCATTTCCTATTAGGATGTAGTGAGGTGCCCATCTTTGCACTTGGCGAGCTTCCTTCCAGTCCTCGGGGAGGTCGCCGTGTTTAAGGAATTTGAAGATTGGGTATCTCCAGTCTACTTGATCATCTATAACCAGGCTTTTTTCTTGGTTGATCCTGGGAGAGCATAACTACTCTATGAGTCGCTCAGCATTGGTCCCGGTTACCTCCCAGTAAACTTTGGACAGTGTGTTTGCTTCTGAATTTTGCTCTCTTGGGATCTGCTCAATGAGGAAGTCTCTTACTCTTGTGAGATACTTGACCATATTGTCTTCTCTTGCTTCGTATTCTCCAGCGACCTGGCTGGCTACAACTTGTGAATCTGTTTTAGCGTGCAGTTTTCGCACTTTGAGAGCCCTTATAAGCCTTAGACCTGCTAAGAGAGCTTCATATTCAAATTCATTGTTTGAGGTTGGGAAGTTGTACTTCACAGAGTAAGGGATTGTCACTCTCTCAGGGTTGATAAGTACAATCCTCGCACCTGAATTCTCTTTTTCCGTGGATTCGTCCGTGAACATGGTCCATATATTGCCTTCACAAGTACTTGTGTGCTCCAGTGGAGCTCTAGTACATTCTTCTACAAAGTCTGAGAGAGCTTGGGCTTTGATGGCCTTAATTGGTTCAAATTAGATTTGATAACTTGAGAGCTCAAGAGACCACTTCATTGTCATGCTTGAAAGTTCGGGCTTTGCTAGAGCTTGTTTCAGCGGTAAGTTGGTTAGGACTTTTATTGGGTAAGATTCAAAATATAGCTTTAATCTCCTAGAGGTAATAATGATGAGATACAAAAATTTCTCGAGGTCCGTATATCTAGTTTCTGGACCTCAAAGCAAGCGGCTAACATAATAAATAGGAAATTGCTGACCTGACCTTTCTACTATTAATACCGAGCTCACTACCTTTTTAGTTGTGGTCTTAGAGAGACAAGTTGAGGAGGTTTGCCCAGAAAATTCTTCAGTTTGGTGAACGCTCCTGAAAGTTCTTTGGCTTTTTTATGGCTTCATAAAATTTTACTCCTATATCTGCCATCTTGCTGACGAAGCGTCCTAGTGCCGCCATTTTCCTTGCCAGGCTTTGTACCTCCTTGTGGTTTTTGGGAGGTTCCATATCCAACAGAGCCTTGATTTTGTCTGGGTTGGCATCAATGCCTTTCTCCGAGATCATGAAGCCTATGAACTTTCCTGCAGAGACTCCGAGGTGCATTTCTCCGGGTTGAACTTCATGTTAGCAGCTTCCAGGGTTTGAAAAGTTTCCCAAATATCTACTATGAAGTCTTCTGTAGTCTTGGATTTGATCACTATGTTATCCACGTAGACCTCAATGTCCTGCCTGAGCTGCTTCTTGAAGACCTTGTGCATTGCTCGTTGTACTTCTGCTCTGGCTTTTTTCAAACTAAAAGGCATTTTGGTGTAGCAATAGGTAACAAACTCTGTGATAACAGAAGTCTTTTCCATGTCCTCGAGAGCCATTGGAATTTGGTGGTAGCCTTTGTATGCATCAAGGAAGCATAGCCACTGGTATCCGACTGTGGAGTCTACCATCTGGTCGATACTGCGGAGGGGATAGGAATCTTTCTGACAATAGTTGTTAAGTGTGGTGAAGTCCACACACATTCTCCACATCCCTTCCTTCTTCGAGACCACAACCGAATTAGCTAGCCATTCTGGATACACCACCTCTTTTAAGATTCTTGCATCAAGAAGAGTTTGGACTTCCCTTGTAATGACGTAGTTGAGCTCGGATATGAAAGTTATTTTCGTCTGTTTTACCTGTCTAACACCTAGCTTGAGCCCGACCTTGTGTTTTGCAATTGTTTGGTCAACTTCCTCGAGGTCACTGGGCTGCCAAGCGAAGACCTTCAAATTTTCTTCAAAGGTGTCCACCAGTTTTCCCTTGACTTTTATAGGTATGAACTCTCCAATCTGGATCCCTTTCTTAGGGAATTTGGGGTTGAGAAAGACTTTTTCCCCTTTTCCGACCGCTTGAATTCTAAAGTGGTCATCCTCTTTCGGGAGGTCAACACACTCCTCTTGCTTGGGCTCAGGGGAGCTTTGCTTGTTGTCTTCCCCGAGGTAACATTCATCAGCCATTTGCCTATCCCCTTCGAGTGTGATCTAAGTGTTACCGACTTGGATCCTCATGTTGTAGTTGAGTAGGGAGATCTTTGCTCCCAAGTCCATGACCCATCTTCTGTCAAGTATGGGAATTCGTAGGATTCCATGGGCATAAGTTGTGCTGCCGTTGAAGCTGGTCAGAGCTGTGTCTGGTTTTAATAGTGAGCTCTTGTCAATTTCCATATGATAAAAGGCCTCGCGGTATAAGACGTTGACAGCACTCCTAGTGTCAACTAGGATTTCCTGACTAGGACGTCGCCGGCCTAGAGCGACATTATTAGGGGTTCTGAATCTCCCATTTGAGCTTGCTTCGACCTTCTCTCAATGGCGTTTATCTTGCCAACCGGGGGTCTTTGGTTGCGCGGGCCTATTGGTGGTGGATTCGCGGGTCCTGCATTCTTTGCCAAAAATTCCTTATTAGTCTCTCAATCTCACTTTTGAGGTCGAAGCAATCCTCCATAAGATGGTCGTGATCTTAATGGTAATGGCAGAACTTTGCCGGATCTCTCTTTGCCATGGGACTCTTGAGCGGCCTGGGCGTTTTGAGAAGGCCTCTCTTCTCCATGACCATCATGACCTCAGCCCGTAATGTCTTGAGTGGAATGACCATGAGGTCGAGGATGACCTTCCTTCTTTTATCAGAGGTTCCCCTCTCGGGGGAAGCTTTCTATCCCGCTTTTGTTTTTGAGGACTCATCGGATGTCCTCTGTTGTCTCTGCCTGCTGCTGAGGTGAAGCATGGGATCTTCTTCTGGACCGTAGCTTCCTCAGCCTTGATTAGTTTTTCCAGGAGCGATTGCAGCTCCTTAATTGTTTTTATTTTCTCCTCAACCAATCTGAGGGTTACGTACCCGTCTTGCAAACCTTGCTTGAATGTAGTGATGTACATGACATCGTTTTTCTGCTCAATCTCCATTGTTTCATTGTTGAAACGACTCTAATAGCTTCGAGTGCTCTTACCGACCTTCTACTTGATAAGGAAAAGGTCATTGATATCTTTTTCTCACCTCGTGCTGCTTTGGTAGTTTTATAGAAATAGCTCTTTCAACTCTGTCCAGCTTGAGATGCTCATCTCAGTAATTCCCTTGAACCACGATTGGGCCTTTTTGGTTAGCGTGGACTTGAAGGCTCTGCATTTGACATGGTCGGGATGTTTGAACATCTCTATGTAGGAGACATACTCATCGATGTGTTGTTGAGGTTCTCCAGTTCCATCATAATTTTTCTCCAATTATGGAGCCTTGAAGCCCAAGGGCATCGTGGCTGCTTGGATGCTGTGGACAAATGGCGAAGGCTCAGTAAGGTCCACAATGCTTTGTTGTTCTTGATTGGCTTGGCAAATTGCTCTCCTCAGTAGGTTGGGGGCTGCCCCTTGAGCTCTTTCGCCTATCATTTCGATCAAGTTACGATGAGGGGGCATCCTTGCCCCCAAGAGGAGATCACAACGAGCTCCTCTACTCTTCAGGGACTGCACCCTGTGCCTGGCTCTTAGAGATGGCTGCTCTGTTGATCCTGTCTCTTAGGTCGTACTCTCTTCTGTTGTTGAGGGTTTCTTGAGGTCGGTCGCCAGCAGGGTCCTTGCCCCTTGTGACCTTTGTTCTGGTTGACCCGCTCCTTAACTTGCGTTATTGCGAGGGGGGTCACTCCTTGCCTCTGAAGGTTGAAGCCTGTCCAACTGAGTGTGCCCAATTTGGTTCCTGGGCAGCTGTGTATCCCTCAGGAAGGCGCCGCAGTATGCCCAGTGGAAACGTGATCTCTCTTGCTAGAGATCCCTTCTAGGGACTCCACCATTTTTTCCATTAGATTTGCAGGCATGGACATTCGGGTTCCTCTAGATCTCTGTGGTCTAGGCGGCCTGGAGTTGTTGTCATTCGTCGTGGGATCTGGGTGTCTCTGGTGCGACCCTTCTTGTGCCAGCCTTTAATTGGCCGGAACACTCTGTGATGGGCCGACGGTTGCTGGCCTTGTTGTGTGTTGGGCCCTGGATTGTTGTCATTAACTGCCTGCATTGGCAACGGTATTTCAGACACTATTTCTCTAGTGCGTAATTGTGTTCTGGCTCATTTCCTGCCACAACATGGCAGTTGAACACTCAAAGATTGTGACTAAGTCATTAGGATTGGTTTTTTTTTTTTTTCCTTGGTGTTTATGGGAAAAAGGCTAAGCTTTTTTGTTACAGCTTCCCATAGATGGCTCCAAAAGTGATGGGGTCCAAAAGATGTTGGATCGGGTCACCCCACAGATCTCGATGGAGTTCCGCAATTTGCAGCTTGAGAAGATGAGAAAAAGAGGTCATCGGAGTGGGCTGTCGCCCAAGGAAGAGCTCCGATGCCTAAGTTAGTATTCTAGGAGACTTTTTCGGTCAAGGTAGAAAGTAGGAAGACCTAGTTTTTATTGTCTTTTCTTCAGTTGTCCGTAGACTGATTGTGTGTTTTTGTTTAAGTAGAGAAAGAGTTTGTTACCTCTTGGAATTAACCTCCGTATTACGTAACAATAGGCAATTAGGATAATTGCGGGATTCAGTCGAATCCTGCCAATTGCTCCCAAGGTCATGGAGTTTCCCTAGAACAAGAGATCTTGCCATTCACGTCTCTGTGAGAGCTACGAGCTCACTAACCAACATTCAGAATAACTTTGCAACCTCCCCGTGGATGTTGAAGATCTCAAATATCTCTTTTGGTGAGGTCGCGTCGAGTGATCCTTGGCTCCTTAGAGTGGCTAGCGGTCACGCACCGATGGTTGTGGCATGGAAGATTTATGATTTGGATTGGAGCTTGCCAGGTCAAAGCCGGGGTTTGGCAAGACCTCAACTCGAGCTCATTTAGGAGGTCGATGACCTCTAGGTCAATGACTTGGGAGATCGATGGTGGCTGGCCGTTTGCCTACGTGCCCTCATTGACTCTTTGAATCTGATTTTCAGGTATTGAAGGCATGAGACCCTCTGACCCATTTGGATTGATTTAAGTCCGGGTTCTGCCCGTTTGAGTTGACTAATTTGGGTCATGCCCGTTTCACCCATCAATAAGTACCGACATTGTTACCTAATTTGAACACACCAACACTTAAGAGTTGTCAAAAACTTGTCAGCTGGGTGGGTAAGTAACCACAATTAGGACTAAGAGATTTTGAGTTTGAGACAAGATGATGGTAGGTGGGATATCATTGTTGATCATCGGTTAGGTTAAATTTTTTTTTAAAAAAAATAGAAAAACAACACTCAAGAGCAAGTTTTAAATAATATAACTTATAATTTGATTAATTCATACAATTTTCTAGATAAAATTTACTATAAATTAAGTTGTTATTTATATTCATGATGAAGGTGATTGCTTTATAGGTTGAATTAGCCATACATAAAATGATGTTTTAAAAAGTTAAGGATGTTACTCACCAAAATTAAATCAGACATTTATATTTACCAGTATTTGGTTAATGGTAAATTTTAAGATTTTTTTTTCCTAGAATAATTTTCTCAACCTATGTATCAAAATATAAAAGTTATATAAATTGAGGACTATATTTTAATTCTATAAAAAAATATGGGGTAAAATTGTTGATAGTAAATATTTTGGATACAAATTTATGAAAAAATTATAAAATTTGGACAACTTTTAATACTATGCAAAATATATGGGAGAAAATTTAGATAAAAAAAATATATTGAGTACAAAAAGAATATATTTTAAAAATAAGGACAAAATTATAAAATGTAAAATATTTAAGATTAGATTTTAATCTTATTAAAAATATATGGGCCAAAATTGGTTATAGTAAATATTTTGGGTAATAATGACTATTTCTTACAATTCAAGACAAATTATAAAAATTTATAAATTGAGGACTACATTTTGATTCTATAAAAAATGTGGGATAAAATTTCGTGATAGTAAAACTTTTGGTTACAAATTTTAAAAATATTATAAATTTGACCATTTTTTAATACTTGGCAAATATAAGGGGGATATTTAGTTATAATAAATATATTGAGTACAAAAAGAACATTTTTAGAAAATAAGGAATAAACTTATAAAAAGTGAAAAAAAATTTAGGAATAGATTTTAATATTTTTGAAAACATAGTGGTCAAAATTGATTATATTAAATATTATGGGTAATAAGGAGTATTTTTTAAAATTCAGGAGCTAAATTAAAAAGTTATAAATTGAGGACTACATTTTAATTCTATAAAAAATATGGGAAAAACTTTTGGATAGTAAAATAGATGGCAGAAATTTAGTTATAATAAATATAATGGGTACAGAAATAATATGGATCAAAATTATAAAAAGTAAAAAATTTAGGAATAGATTTTAATATTATTATTGAAAATAGGGGAAATATTTTGGATAATAATAACTACTCCCTCTGTCTGGAATTGAATATTTACATTTCTATTTTGAATTGTCTGGAAATGAATGTCCCATTTCCAAAATTAGTTAAAATTTTCTTATGAAATTGATATTATTAAGAGTAAAAATGAACTAAATCAATTAATTTTAATAAAGTTTGTGCAAGTCAAAATGGGACATTCAATTCAAGACGGATGGAGTATTTGTTAAAATTCAAGACCAAAACTATAAAAAGTTATAAATTGAGGACTACATTTAAATTCTACAAAAAATGTAGGGTAAAATTTGATGATAGAAAATATTTTGGGTACAAATTTATAAAGTTTAGACTATTTTTAATACTTTGCAAATATATGGTGGAAATTTAGTTATAATAATTATATTGGGTACAAAAATAATGTTTTTTTAAAACTAAGGACTCAAATTATAAAAAGTAAAAAAATTAGGATTATCTTTCAATATTATTGAAAATATAGGGGCCAAAATTGGTTATAGTAAATATTTTGGGTAATAATGACAATTTATAAAATTCAGAACCAAAACTATAAAAGGTTACATAAATTCAGGATTACTTTTTAATTCTATATATAAAAAATATGTAAGATAAAATTTGGTGATAGTAAAAATTTTGGACACAAATTTATAAAAAGTTATAAATTTGGACTAATTTTTAATACTTTGAAAAATATTTGGGAGAAATTTAGTTATAATAGATATATTAAGTACAAAAAGAATATTTTTTAAAAAAATTATAAAAAGCAAAAAATTTAGGATTATTGAAAATATAGGGGTCAAATTGGTTCTAGTAAATATTTTGGGTAATAATGACTATTGTTTTAAATTGAGGACTTTTTAATTTTATAAAAAAATATGGGGTAAAATTTGGAGAAATTAAAATATATGGCAGAAATTTAGTTATAATAAATATATTAGGTACAAAAATAATAAGGAAAAAAATTATAAAAAGTCAAAAATTTCAGATTAGGTTTTAATATTATTATTGAAAATATATAGGTAAAAGTTTGTTATAGTAAATATTTTGGATGATAATGACTATTTGTTAAAATTCAGGACCAAAACTATAAAAGTTATAAATTGAATACTGCATTTAAATTCTATAAAAAATCTAAGGTAAAATTTGATGGTAGTAAAAATTTAGCATGCAAATTTTAGACTACTTTGCTTGAAAATATGGGGAAATTTTGTTATAATAATTATATTAAGTACAAAAAGAATATTTTTAAAAACTATAGAATCAAATTATAAAAAGTAAAAAAATTATTATTAGATTTCAATATTATTGAAAATATAGGGGTCAAAATTGGTTATACTAAATATTTTGGGTAATAATGACAAATTTTTAAAATTCAGGACCTAAACTATAAAAAATTAAATAAATTGAGAACTACATTTCGAAATTCTATAAAAAAAATATAGGTTAAAATTCGGTGATAGTAAAAATTTTTGGGTATAAATTTATAAAAAAGTTATAAAGCTTGGACTACATTTTAATACCTTGAACTAGATTGTAATAATATTAAAAACATTGGGTTCAGAATTGGTTATACTAATTACTTTGGGTGATAATGACTGCTTTTTAAAATACAAGACCAAAACTATAAAAAGTTATAAATTGAGCACTACTTTTTAATTTTATGAAAACTATGAGGAAAATTTGGAGATAGTAAAAATTTTGGTTACAAATTTATAAAAAGTTATAAATTTGGACCACTTTTTAACACTTAGCAAATATATGGGAGAAATTTAGTTATAATAAATATATTGAGTTCAAAAGGAATTCTTTTAAAAAAGCAACAAATTTTTTTTTCTTTAAAAAATTGGTATTTGATTTTTATATTATTGAAATTAGATTAGTCAAAATTGGTTATAGTGACTATTTTGGGTAATAATGACTATTTTTTAAAATTTAGGGCAAAAACTATAAAATGTTATAAATTGAGGACTGCATTTTAAGTCTATAGAAATTATAGGTAAAATTTGATGATAGTAAAAATTTTGGGTACAAATTTATAAAAGGTTATAAATTTGGACCACTTTTTAATACATTGCAAAATATATATATGTGAAATTTAATTATAATAAATATATTGAATACAAAAGGAATATTTGAAAAAAATCTGCACAAAAACTATAAAAAATAAAATATTTAGAATTAGATTTTAATATTATTGAAAAGATAGGGGTTAACATATTATAGTAAATATTTTAGTAATAGTGACTTTTTTAAAATTCATGACCAAAATAAAAAAAAGTTATAAATTGAGGACTCTATTTTAATTCTATAAAAAATGCTTGGTAAAATTTGGTGATAGTAAAATATATGGGGGAAATATAATTATAATAAATGTATTGGGTACAAAAATTATATTTTTAAAAATGAAGGACCCAAATTATAAAAAGTAAAAGATTTATTATTAGATTTTAATATTGATTAAAATATAGTGGTAAAATTTGGTTATAGTGACTATTTATTAAAATTTGAGACCAAAACTATATATATAAAAAATTGATTACTGCATTTTAATTCTATAAAATAAAAAAATTGGAGGTAAAATTTGTGATATTTAAAATTTTGGGTAATAAAATTTATAAATTTTGGACTACTTTTTAATACTTTGCAAATATACGGGGGAAATTTTGTTATAATAAATATATTGAGTACAAAAAGAATGTTTTTAGAAAATAAGGATAAAAAAGATCTAAAGTAAAAAAATTTTGGATTAGATTTCAATAATATTGAAAATATAGAGAACAAAATCTGTTATAGTAAACATGTTTGGTAATTATAACTATTTTATAAAATTAAAACCAAAACTATAAAAAGTTATAAATTAAGGAGTAAGTTTTAATTCTATAAAATATTTGATGTAAATTATGGATAGTAAAAATTTTGGGGACAAGTATATAAGAGGTTATAAATTTTGGACTAATTCCAATACTTTGAATATATGGGGGAAATTGAGTTATAATAATTATATTGAGTACAAAAAGAATATTTTTAAATACTAAGGACCCAAATTAAAAAAATATTTGGGATTAGATTCTAATAATAATGAAAATATAAGGGTCAAAATAAGTTATAGTAAATAATTTGGGTCATAATGAAAATTTATAAAAATTCATTACCAAAACTATAAAAGGTTATTTAAACTTAGGACTATACTTTAAATTCTATAAAAATTGGTTTAAAATTTGGTGACAGTAAAAATTTTGGGTTCAAATTTAAAATAATGTAACAAATTTAGGACTAACTTTTAATACTTAGCAAATATATAGGGGAAAATTTAGTTATTAAATATTGAGTACAAAAACCATATATTTGAAAAAAAAGGACAAAAATTATAAAAGTAATAAAAAAAAGGATTAGATTACAATATTATTATTGAAAATATAGTGGTCAAAATTTTTTATAGTAAATATTTTGGGTAAGAATGATTGTGTGTTAAAATTTAGGACCATAACTATAAAAAGTTATAAATTTCAAGTCTGCATTTTAATTCTATAAAAAATCTAGAGTAAAATTTGGTGATAGTAAATTTTGGGTACGAATTTATAAAACGTTATAAATTTTGGACTACAAAATACTTTGCCAATATATCGATAATTATATTGAGTACAAAAAGAATATTTGTAAACTAAGGACCTAAATTATAAAAAGTAAAAAATTTATATTAGATTTTAATATTATTGAAAATATAGGGGTCAAAATTGGTAATAGTAACTATTTTAGGGAATAGTGACTTTTTTAAAAAAAAAAATTTAGTACCAGAACTAAAAAATTTATAAATTTAGCATTGCATTTTAATTCTATAAAGAATTTGGTGTAAAATTTATTGATGGTAAAAGTTTTGGGTACAAATATAAAAAAGGTTATAGATTTGGACTACTTTTTAATACTTTCCAAATATACGGGGAGAAATTTAGTTACAATAAATATATTGAGTACGAAAAGAATATTTTTTAAAAACAAGGACCAAACTTATAAAAAATTATAAAAATTTAGGATTACATTTTAATATTATTGAAAATATAGGGCTCAAAATTGGTTATAGTAAATATTTTTGTAATAATGACTAATTTTAAAAATTTATGACCAAAACTATAAAAAATTATAAATTAAGGACTACATTATAATTCTATAAAAAATCTGGCTAAATTTATTTGTAGTAAAAATTTTCTGGAAAATTTTTTAATTTATAAAACTTTTGGGTATAAAACGAATGTTTTAACCCTAAAAACTGTACCGTAGAAGCATAAACTCTAAACCCTAAACCCTAGAACCATAAAATCTAAACAATAGAAACCAAAAAAAAAAAAAAAAAACCACTCCAATAAATTTTACTATTGCAAAATTTTATTTATAGAATTAAATTGTAGTATTCAATTTATAAATTTTTATAGTTTTGGTATTGACTTTTAAAAAATAGTCATTATTACCCAAAATATTTACTGTACTCAATTTTGACCCCAATATTTTCAATACTATAAAAAATCAAATCCGAAAAGTTTTACTTTTTGTAATTTTGGTCATTATTTTTTAAGAATATTCTTTTTGTTTTGTATATATTTATTATAACTAAATTTCTCCCATATATTTGCAAAGTATTAAAAAGTGGTCCATAATTTATAAATTTTTACCCAAAAATTTTACAATCACCATATTTTATGTCAGATTTTTTTTATTGAATTAAAATGTAGTTAGTAATTTAATACTCTTTGTAGTTTTGGTCCAAAATTTTTAAAATAGTCATTATTACCCAAAACATTTACTATTACCAATTTTTACCCCTATATTTTCAATAATATTTACATATAATCATAAATTTTTTAATTTTTATAATTTTGGTCCTTATTTTTAAGGAAATTTTTTATAAATTTTTACCCAAAATTTTTATTATGACAATTTTACTCCAGATTTCCTATGGAATTGAAATGTAGTGTTGAATTTTGAACTTCTGATAGACTTTTGGTCTTGAATTTTTAAAAAATATTCATTATAAATCAAAATATTTACTATAACAAATTTTGATCCCTATATTTTCAATAATATTAAAATGTAATCCTAAATTTTTAAATTTTGGTCTTTATTTTCTAAAAAAATCCTTTTGTACTCAATATATTTATTATAACTAATTTCCTCTATGTATTTGCAAAGTATTAAAAATTTGTCCAAAACTTATTACTTTTTATAAATTTCTACCCAAAATTTTTACTATCATTGAATTTTTTCCTATATTTTTTATAGAATTATAATGTAGTCCTTAATTTATAACTTTTTGTAATATTTGTAAAAATAGTCATTATTACCCAAAACATTTACTCTAACCATTTTTCACCTTGCATTTTGAATAATAATAAAATTTATTGTAATTTTTTAATTTTTTATATTTTTGTCCTTATTTTTTAAAAATATTTGTTGTGCTCTATATATTTATTGTAACTAAATTTCCTCTCTCTCTATATATATATTTGAAAAGCATTAAGTAGTCCAAAATTTATTAGCATTTATAAAATTGTACTTGAAATTTTTATTATCACCCAATTTTAGCAAAAATTTTTAATGAAATTAAAATGTAGTCCTTAATTTATAACTTTTTATAGTTTTGAACCTATATTTTAAATAATCCAAAATATTTACTGCAATAAATTTTGAACCCTATATTTCAATAATATTAAGGGTAATTATTTCTAGACTCCCCTGAACTTTTCATTAATTTGGTTTTGAGCCCCTAATTATCAATTGTCTGATTTTAGCCTTCCAACAATGAAAAGCTAAAAAACGAACTCTTTCGTCTGTTTTGGACATTAAGCCTGACGAAAGCAGGCCATGTGCTAAGCAAATGCCATTTTATATAAGTAATTTTATCCACAAAACACCTATTTCCTTTGGGTCGTGGGTCAACCCAACTTTAACATCCAATGGGCTCCATTGGTTGGCCAATTACTCCATTTGAGACCTACTTCGCCGACCATCTTCCTCAATGGCCTTTGCACCATGCGCAGCCATCTTTCGCCAAATTTGTATGCCTTTTTCAGATCTTGTCTTTCAACATTTCTATTCCCAACACCGAGATCACCCTAATCTTGATAGAACCCCTACTGCATTGCGCCGCCAGCTCCCACCCAGATTTGGTGCTCCACTTCAAACCTTCTAGTAGCCAACCTTTCCTTAGGACTGCTTCTTGCACTTTTAGCTCTTGCCGACTCTCTGAGTTTTCTCAAATCTGGATCTTCGTAAGCTCTACCATCCAACCTTGATCTTCTCCCCTACCCTCAGATCTTTAACTATCGTTTCTTGCCTCAAGCCGCCAATCCTTCACACACCTGCTCACTGCCCAGAGCTATATACCTCCATCCAAATTGCTTTGTCACTTCTTCTCCAGTGTCGCGAATCACTTTATCATCTCGTCCTTTGAACAAACCCACCCCTTTTGCCGCTTGCCCTCCCCATATTTAGCCCAGATCACTACAACCCACACATAAGCATGGTCGAATCTGACCATCTACCCTTCTCCTCAACTGCAACCACAATGCCGCCCCCCAATAAACCATCCTTTGTTGTTGTGCGCCAAAACCCCCATCATGATGTCTCCTCCCCATAGCAACCACAATCATTCCATGACATTAAAGGCCCAAAAACTTCTTGCCAAATTGAACCGCCAAAGACATTTTCTTTCAAAATTTGAATTAAAATTTTCTTCCAAAGAAATCTAATCATGGACAAAAGTACCCCTATAAAATGGCATGTGTATTGCTTCCGTCAGGAATTAGTCTAAAATGGACGGAAGGGCCCATTTTAATAGTTTTAATTGTTGAAAGGATAAAACCAAACGATTCATAGTTGGTGGCTAAAATTAAATTCCTGTAAAGTTTAGGGATGCTTGGAAATAATTACCCTAATATTAAAATTTAATACTAAATTTTTTACTTTTTATAATTTTGGTCCTTATTTTTAAAAAATATTCTTTTTGCACCCTATATTTAATATAACTAAATTTCCCCATATATTTGTAAAGTATTAAAAAGCATTCAAAAATTTATAAATTTGTACAAAATTTTTTTACTAGAGCTAAATTTTACCCCAGATTTTTTATAGAATTAAAATGTAGTCTTCAATTTATAAGTTTTTATAGTTGTGGTCCAAATTTTTTTTAAATAGTCAATATCACCGAAAATATTTACTATAACAAATTTGACCCCTATATTTTCAATAATATTAAAATCTAATCCTAAATTTTTTTTACTTTTTGTAATTTTGGTCCTTATGTTTTAAAACTATTCTTTTTGTACCCAATATATTTATTATAACTAAAATTTTCACATATATTTGTAAAGTATTAAAAAGTGGTCCAAATTTATAATTTTTTTTTATAAATTTGTAACTCAAAATTTATACTATCGAAAATTTTACCCTTGATTTATAGAATTAAAATGTACTCCTCATTTGATAACTTTTCATAGTTTTCATCCTAAATTTTTAAAAAATAGTCATTATCACCCAAAATATTTACTATAACCAATTTTGACCCCTATGTTTTCAGCAATAATAAAATTTATCCTAGATTTTTAACTTTTTATAATTTTGTACTGAATATATTTGTTATAACTATATATATATATATATATATATATATATATTTATATATATATATATCTATTATATTTATTTATAAGAAAAGTATTAAGAAGTGATCCAAAATTAAAAACTTTTTATAAAATTGTACCCAAAATTTTTACTCTCACCAAATGTTACCACAGATATTTTATAAATTTAAAATATAGCCCTCAATTTATATCTTTTTATAGTTTTGGTATAGAATTTTTAAAAATAGTTACTATTACAAAAATATTTTGTATAACCAATTTTACCCTTATATTTTCAATAATATTAAATTCTAATCCTAAATTTTTTACTGGTCCATATTTAAAAAAAATATTCTTTTTGTACTCAATATATTTATTATAACTAAATTTTCCTCGTTTATATTTGAAAAGGATTATTAAGTGGTCTAAAATTAGCAAAATTTTTACTGTCACCAAATTTTACCCCAATTTTTTTTTTATAATACTTAAATGTAGGCCTCAATTTATAACTTTTTATAGTTTTGTTCATGAATTTTTTAAAAAGTCATTATTACCCAAAATATTTACTACAACCAATCTTGACCCGTATAGTATCAATAATATTAAAATCTAATCCTAAATTTTTTACATTGTATAATTTTTGTCCTTATTTTTTAAAAATATTCTTTTTGTTCCCAATATACTTATTATAACCAAACTTTTCCCATATGTTTGAAAAGTATTTAAAAAAGGTCCAAAATTTTTACCATCACCAAATTTTACCTCAAATTTTTTATAGAATTAAGATGTAGTCCTCAATTTATAACTTTTTATGGTTTTGGTCTTGAATATTTTAAAATAGTCATTATTACCCAAAATATTTTCTCTAACCAATTTTGACCACTATGTTTGCAATAATATAAAAATTTAATCCTTATTTTTTTACTTTTTATAATTTTTTTAAAAATATTATTTTCGCATCCTGTATATTTATTATAACTAAATTTTCTCCATATATTTTACTATCAAAAAATTTTATCGCAAATTTTTTATAGAATTAAAATGCAATCCTTAATTTATAACTTGTTATAGTCTTGGTCCTTAATTTTTCGAAAATAGTCATTATAACCAATGTCATCAAATATAGATTCCTTAAATCTTGTATCCTAATTACTTGATATCTCAACAATGATTATTAAATACGAGACTTTCAATCCTACAATGCATCAAATGGATGATATGAACTACCTCTTCCCACTTTATGGATTGAAAAAGAATGAAATGTCATAATGAAATCGTTATTACATATAATCATTACGAAGAACAAGCAAGAGGAGTTGGTTTCAGATCAGTTCCTATCTCTATTTGGCTTTGCTGACCAGTCTACACCATTAGCAGAAGAATAGGAAACTGTCCTGCTAATTCTGATCTGGTCAGTTAATGGAATGAATGCACATTCCATAATTACAGGATTCTGTTATTCAGAAAAACCAGGAAATTTAATTATAAATAGATCCAGGTGTTTTTCTTTTAGGCATTTAAAGTTAAAATCGAGATTTCCTTGTAATTGGAAAGCTGTCCTTCTTGAATTGGGCATTATTTTCATCAATAGAATCAACTTCTTCCTTTTGTTTTCCATTGAATCTTTCTGTTTCTATCAACTTGTATCAGAGCAATCACGATCCCAATGGTGAACACTCATTCTTCCTTCGTTAATCCACCACTGGAGCAACAAAACACTAGTCCCACATCCACCAATCCATCCAACGACCCCATCGCTGCCCAGTTAGCAGCAATTGCATCTAAATTGGAGACGATGGATTCATAAGTAGCAAAAATAGCTGCTATTGAGGCCAACCAAAGTGCTGCCGCCCTGGCCTCCTTCATAATATTGATCGCAAACCAGGAAAGAAACCTATGAATGCTCTGCGTGATCAAAGCAAGACAATTGGCAGGAACCTGATGAAGAAGAACTTGACTCCCCATGGTGGCCCCAAAATCCCAACAAACGCCCTCATATAAAGATAGAATTTCCCGAGTATGATGGTGGAGATCCCAAGGGATGGATTCTGAAGGAGGAGAAATCCTTTCGCAATTGACAAAAACCAGAGGATTTAAAGGTAGACATCGCTGCCAGGTTTTTGGAAGGGGATGCATTGGATTTATTTTCCTGGCATAACAACAAAAGCACAATTGTCTACTGGGAAGAATTGGAGAAAGCCCTACAAGAAAGCTAGAGCTCAGCTGAATTCCTTTGTAGCATCAAACAAACAGGTATTGTCCAGGAATATAGACGGGAGTTTGCCCGCGATCCTCCAGAATAGCTAATTGGCCTGACCATTGTTTATTAGGCTTGTTTCTCAATGGGCTGAGAGAGGAGGATCCACAAACACAGTACTGTTTACAAGTTTGAATCCGAGTTAGGCCCAAATCACACCAGTAAAGGTTCCATTTGGCTTGTCTCTTTCAAGCCACATAACTTGATTCTAGTCACTCGACCCAGAAAGGGCTATGGCTCAAATACAGCAGCACCGACAACTACAAATCGCACTCCACTAGCTGTACAACAACGGTCTTGGGATGTTGACGGCTAAGCAAGATTCGCCAAAGGTCTCCGTTTTCGTTGTAATGAGAAATACAAACCTGGCTATCGATGCAAAGCAGGCACTTTTGCACTTTTGGAAGCTGTCCCAGGTGAAGACAAAGGAGCAGGAGATGAAGGAGACCGGGAGGAAGTAGATGAGCCCGATCTTTCTGAATTTGTTTGCTATAAGTCTTCATACAATTCTTGGCAAACAGACTGCCATGACAAGGAAACTTCAAGGGAAAGTTGGAGAGAAAAGTGTTGATTTTAGTGGATAGAGGATCAACACAAAATTTTGTGACAGATCCCATTGTCCGGGAGTTAAGCTTAATGAGGCAGTTCATCACTCCTTTTGGGGTTCAAATTGGCAATGGTGATATTATCAAATGCAACACTATTTGCAGAAATCTAGAGGTACAACTCCCAGGGCTGAAGATTACCCAAGACTTCTTTCCTTTTTCATTAGGTGGAGCAGATCTAGTTTTGGGAATCCAACGGCTTACTTCTCTCAGCACAGTTCAAGCTAACTGGAAAGAGATGTTTCTTATCTTTACTATTGATGGTCAGCAGTATAAGCTTCAAGGAATCCCTTCCAAAACCTCCACACCCATCACTTTTCAATCATTAGTAGCCATTGAAGCTCCTTCAACTCTATCCAAAATTGATGAACTCCTTTCTAAATTTTCTCGTCTTCCAAGAACCTAATACACTCCCACCCTTCCGTTTGCACACCCACTCAATACCGTTGATCCCAAATGCCCAGCCTCCTAACATTCGACCATATCACTATCCCTATAATCAGAAAACAGAAATTGGGTCTCAAGTAGCCGAGCTGTTGCAAAAAGGGTTTATCCGACAGAGTTCAAGTCCATTTGCTAGTCCTGTGCTGCTGGTTTCCAAAAAAGAAGGAACATGGTGCCTGTGTGTGGATTATCTGGACGATTCCTGATAAGTATTCTATACCTAATATTGATGAACACGTTAATGACTTAAATGGTGCCAGAATCTTCTGCAAAATTGATCGCAGGTCAGGTTACCACCAAATACGAGTCAATCCTGAGGACATTCCCAAAACAGCTTTTAGAACATAATCAGGCCATTATGAATTTGTGGCTATGCCTTTTGGGTTAACCAATGCCCCTTCAACATTCCAGGCTGCTATGAATGATTTATTTCGGCCTCATCTCCGTAAATTCATTCTCGTCATTTTTTATGACATTTTGATTTACAGTAGAGACTATCAGCAGCAGCACTTATGGCACTTGCGTAAAACCCTCTCACCATTACAAGCCCATCAGTTCTTTGCCAAGTCACTGAATGTCTCTTCGGAAAATAGGAAATTAATTTCTTAGGCCACGTCATTTCTAGGAATGGTGTACAGGTGGAACAGGAAAGTTTCAGCAGTTCAAGCTTGGCCCAGTCCTTCCACTGTCAAAGACTTACAAGGTTTTCAAGGCTTGACAGGTTATTGCAAGTGTTTTGTGAAGGATTATGGATTGATTGCTCGACCTTTCACCTACCTAATCAAGAAAAATGATTTTCACTGGACACCGGAAGTCCACACAGCTTATTTGCGGTTGAAAGAAGCTCTCACCACAGTTTCGGTATTGAGGCTTCCAGATTTTTCCCTAGAATTTACAGTGGAATGTGATGCAAGTTCTGAATTTGTGGGGACGATACTCCGTCAGTCGAAACATCCCGTTGAATATTTCAGTAAATAGTTATCTTTTTCTGGTGGATTAAAATCAGCTTATGAAAGGGAACTCTTAGCCGTGGGGTTAGCACTTCAGAAATGGAAACTTTATCTGCTGGGGAGGATTTTTTTCCTCAAGACTGATCACTACATCCTCAATTATCAGTTGGAGCAAAGGGTCACCACCACTGAACAGGAGCGGCTATTGGTAAAACTCATGCCCTATGATTTCACCATTATTTATCGAGCAAGAAGAGAAAATAAGGGAGTTGATTCCATTTCTCATCGCTCTTAACAAGTTGAACTTTTCATTTTGGTGATGCTTGTGAGTCTAGATCTGATTGATTTGCAAAAATCTTTGGAAGCTGACCCATGTTACGGATGAAGCCAAATATTTTGTAAAGGGTTCTTTTGTTTTTTCACATCTTTGTTTTTAGACTAAAGCCGCTCTGTAGGCTGGAAAAAAATATTTGAGATAGAGTGAGAGGGAGAAAATGGATCTTGAGAGAAGATCGCTTTTGTATTCCAATTTTCAGAAGGTCAAGTGGATTTTGCATATGTGCCTCTGCATCTAATAACAAATTTTCTAGTATACTCTTCTAATCTTCTATCCTAGGTTCTGGATTTGCAATGAAATTTCTTAACAATTGATATCAGAGCCATAGGTTGGCTAATTGAGAACATCGAGGCTTCTTTTTTTTTTCCCGGTGAAGTTCAATTGAAAGTAAATGGTATGGCAAAAGATAAAATCAGAATCGATAGATTTGATGGACATGATTTCGAATGGTGGAAACTTATAATCGAGAATTATCTTTATCAGAAAAATCTCTATTTCCCCCTTGAGGGTTGGAAACCTGAGATCGTGAAAGCGGATCCAACAACGGAATTCAGCTGGAAAATCCTTGATTGAAAGACATTGGGTGCAATTCGTTTAGGGTTAATGAAAAAGACGGGTTACCACATCGCAAAAGAAGTCATGGATATTCTTACGAATATTTATGAGATGCCATCTACATCAAATCAATTTTTTTTGTTGAAGAAGTTGGTTAATATGAAGCTATCTAAAAGACGTTATGTGGCAGACCATATTAACAATTTTACACAAGTCACGGGTTAGTTGGAATCTGCAGGCATAAATCTGGATAGGAAGCTTCAACCTTTGTTGTTTCTATGTTCTCTTGTAAAAAGTTACAACACCACAGTGCAGGGTATTTCAAGCACCATGAAGGATGATTTGACTTTGGATAATGCTGTGAGTAGTATCATGGATGAAGAGATGCAAAAAGTCTCGAGTGGAGATAATTCTTCATCATTTACATCTTCTACGACATTAGTTGTGGAGAGCCATGGAAGAAGTAAAAGCAGTGGAAAATTCAGTGGACATGGTAGATCACAATCAAGGGGAAAGAGGCTGGGTGCAAAAGATGAGTGTTGGTTTTGTCACAAAATTGGACACCGAAGGTTTCAATGTGAAGCCTACAGAAGGAAGGAATAGGATGAGAATCAAGGAGCTAATGTGGTCAATGATTTGACTTAATAACAGACAAGTGCTTTATTTACTCTGGTGCTTCTTTCCATTGCACCTCACAAAGAGAATTATTTGTTGATTATGTCACTGGAGACTTTGGGCAATTGGTTGTGGGAAACGGACACACATGTCTGATTGTTGGAAACGGAACTATGACTGTGAACATCTCAAATGGAGGACTTCTAGCTTTGCGTGAAACTAGGCACATACTAGAATTGAAAAAAACATCTTATCTCAACTAGAAAACTTGGTCAAGAAGGTTTGATAACAACCTTTGGGTGCGGAGAGTGGAAGGTAACCGCAGGAAAAGTGTAGCAAAGGGAAAGTGTAAGGGTACACTTTACCATCTTCAAGGAGACAATATCAGCAATACGGTTGCAACTACAAGAAATTTATCTCCTCTTTGGCATTATCGTTTGGGACATCTTGGTGAAAAGGGTATGAAGTAGTTACATTCAAGAAATCTGCTTCCGGGTTTGCAAAAAAGTTGAGTTAGATTTTTGTGAGAGTTGCCACTTATGGAAAAAAAAAAGTAGTTATTTTTCAATTGAATAGGCGACATAATAAAAATCAAAAGCTAGAGTTGATTCACATTGATGCATCAGGACCGGCACAGGGACTTTCTTATGGTGATAAGTGATATTTTGTCACATTCATTGATGATGCGACAAGGAAGACTTGGGTCTATGCTCTCAAAGAAAAATCAGAAGTATTTGGGATGTTTAAAATGTGGAAGATCATGGTAGGAAAAGAAATAGGTTATCAAGTTAAATATTTGAAGTCTGATAATGGTGGTGAAGACACAAGTAAGGAATTTGCAGAATAATTGAGCTAGGAAGGCATACTTGGGTTGAAGATTGTTCCTAGAACTCCTCAAGAGAACAACTTTGTTGAGAGAATGAACAGGACCATTCTAGAATGTGCGAGATGCGTGAGAGTACATGCTGGTCTCCTACTACACTTATGGATTGCTGCAATTGATGTAGTTGTTTATCTTATCAACAGGAGTCCATCTAGTGTATTGGATGGAGAAATATCACAAGAGAAATGGTCACGTAAAAAGGTTAATTATTCCTATCTAAAAGTTTTTGGTTTTATTGCATATGCTTTGATTTGACAGGAAGGATAGGAAAAAGCTTGATGCTAAGTCCCAAAAGTGCATCTTTATAGAATATGGTGGCGATGAGTATGGCTATAGGCTTTGGGATTACATGAATAACAAAGTCATTCGCAATCAGAATGTGGTATTCCATGAAGAAAAGATGTACAAGGATCGTCAGACAGAGCAGGAAAAAGCGAAAGAATCAGAATATATTGAGTTAGATACAATGACCATGAAGTTGATTCCAGAAAATCAGAGTGCATATGATGAAGAGGTTCAAGATGAACCTATTACTATTGAGGGGGCAATTCAAGAGGAACATAACGATTAAGAGCAGACGGTTTAGAGCAGACTAACAACTCTGAAGTACCTATCTTGAAGACATCTACATATGTGAGAAAGCCAAAGATAATTTTTGATCCATCATCAAATATTGTTTTGAGTCATGTCTCGTATATAGATTTGGGAGAACCGGAGACTTATGATGAGGCAAAGAAAGATACATCTCATGTGTAGTGGGAGCATGCTATGAAAGAAGAGATGAGCACTTCAGAACGAAGCTTGGGAGTTGACTGAGTTGCCCACAAATAAAAAGCTTTATTAAATAAATAGGTGTACAGGATTAAGAATGAAGCTGACGATAGTATCAGATATAAGGCGAGACTTGTAGTTAAAGGCATTTCTCAAAAGGAAGGGATCGACTACCCTGAGATATTTTCACCAGTAGTGAAGATGACATCAATGAGAGTTTTGCTGAGTATTGTTGTAGTGGAGGATCTCCATCTCAAGCAGTTAGACATAAAAACGGAGTTCTACATGGTGTCTTCTGTGAAAAATTATACATGGCACAACCTAAAGGTTTTGAAGTCAAGGGTAAGGAGCACTTGGTATATCACTTGAAGAAAAACTTGTATGGCTTGAAACAAGCTCCACTACAATGGTACCTAAAGTTCGATGGTTTCATGGAAGAAAACGGATTTGCACACTGTGAGTCTAATAATTGTGTTTACTTTTGCAAATATGGCGATGGTGACATTGTGTATCTCTCTCTATATGTGGATGTCATACTGGTGGCTAGTTCTAATATGAAGTGATTTGCAGAAGTGAAGAAGATGTTTGCATCACAGTTTGCTATGAAAGACTTGGGAGAGGCCAAGAATATCTTAGGCATGAAAATCAACTGGGACAGGGAAAAAAAAAAAAGTTATGGTTGTCACAAGAACACTATGTGAACAAGGTATTAAAGAGATCCAATTTTAAGGCAAAACCAGTTGCAACTCCTCTAGCGAGTCACTTCAAACTTTCCAGGGATATGAGAAGGTAGTAGTTCCATACGCATCAACAGTGGGAAGTTTGATGTATGCCATGGTGAGCACAAGACTAGACATTGCACTAGTAGTGGGAGTAGTGAGTCGATATTTGTAGAATCTAGGCAAAGAACATTGCAATGCAATAAAATGGATATTGAGATATCTAGTAGGTACATCAAATTACTCTCTTTGTTATGGTAATACATCTCTAAAATTACAAGGCTATGTGGATGCAGATCACTCGGGTGATCAAGGTAGTGGTAAGAGTACCACTGGATATGTCTTTACAATTGCAGGTACAACAGTGAGTTGGGTATCTCAAATACAGAAAATGGTAGCTCTATCGACTAGAAAAGCAGAGTATGTGGTGATCACAGAAGCCTCCAAGGAAATCATGTCGTTACAAGAGTACATGGAGGAGCTACATCGAAAGCAGCCAATGAGTACATTGCGGAGTGATTGTCAAAGTGTAGTGCACTTAGCTAAGAATGCAGCTTATCACTCAAGGACAAGACATATCAAGAAGGGTTATCACTTCATTAGGTCAACATTAAAGGACAATGAGTTGAAGCTACAAAAGATTGATGGCTCAAAGAATCCTACTGACATGTTGACTAAGGTTGTAGACAAAGAAAAATTTTCTATACTACAACCATTGGTGTTACTACATGTTAATTGATGAGGAGTATCTAGAGGCACAAATAAAGAAGATTGTTGGAAAGTTGCTTGGTGCATCGAGTATATTTATCTTCAAGTGGGAGACTGTTGGTGGATAAAGCCAAATATTTTGTAAAGGGTTCTTTTGTCATTTCACATCTTTGTTTTTAGACTAAAGCACCTTTGTAGGCGGGCAAAAAATATCTAAGCTAGAGTGAGAGGGAGAAAACCGATCCTGAGAGAAGATCGTTTTTGTGTTCCAATTTTCAGAAGGTCTAGTGGATTTTGCAGAGTGCCTCTACATGAACACGTAGCCTAGATTTAGGTGAACTTCGATAACTAATTTTCTAGTATACTCTTCTAATCTTCTATCCCAAGTTCTAGATTTGCAGTGGAATTTCTTAACAACCCACACGGCAAATCGATTATGGATACCCTTCGTTCAGATCCCACTGCTGCTCCTACTTTTTCAGTTGTAGGTCATAAACTCTGCTTTAAAGATAAGTTGGTGATTCCCGCAGATGATGTTTTGCACAACAAAATCCTTTGAGTCTCATGACACACCTGCTGGAGGACATGGGGGTATCTCAAAACATTGAAGCGCATAACCAAGAGTTTTTACCGGTCTAATCTTAAACAAGACGTGAAACAGTATATGCAAAATTGTTTATGCATAATAAGTATGAAGCATTGTTACCTGAAGGTGTTCTACATCCTTTACCTATCCCTGTTCAAATTTTCGAAGACATCTCAATGGATTTCATTGTGGGCCTTCCTAAATCAAACAGCTTTTATACCATACTTGTAGTAGTGGATTGCTTGAGCAAATATGCTGACTTCATACCTTTGACTCATCCATTTACAGACAAGGTGGTGGCTGAACAGTTTTGTAGAGAGGTGGTACGTCTCCATGGAATTCCCCGGTCCATTGTGTCAGAGAGGGATGTAATCTTCCCCAACAACTTTTGGCAGGAGCTCTTTAAACTCTGAAAAACAAAATTAAAAATGAGCATCAGCTATCACCCTCAAACAGACGGACAAACTGAAGTGGTCAATAGGGGTGTAGAAGACTACCTTCGCTGTTTTGCGCTAGATCGACCGCTTTCTTGGAGTAAGTATCATCCTTGGGCCGAGTTCTCACATAACACAGGTCATCATACCTCAACAAATACTACTCCTTTCTCAGTAGTTTATGGCCGCTTGCCTCCTCCACTTTATCCCTATGTGCCTGGTGAAACTATGATTGCTTACGTAGATTAGCAATTAATTGAAAGGGATCGGATGTTACGACTGTTAAAGGATAATCTATTAAAGATGCAGGCTCGCATGAAACTCCCAAGTAGACTCCTATCGCTCTGAGCGAAGCTTCAATGTTGGAGACTCCGTGTTTTTGGGCATCCAACCCTGCCGACAACAATCATTTGCCAAAAGGAAATTCCAAAAGTTATCACCACGATTTTTTGGGCCTTACAAAATAAAAATTATCTAAGTTTATTCACTATCCGTTTAAAATAAAATTTATTTAAGATTAAAAAATAAAAAATATTCATGTATAATTTTTAATTACTTTTTAGAAAAACTCAATTAATTAAATTTATACTTTCTCTGTAACTATTTCTAAGTCATTAGATCTAACTTTTATTATAACTAATTATGAGTTATTATTGTAGTTGTCTGAGGTTTTTCCTTATTACCCATGTCTAAATTATCAATCTCTCTCTTTTCAAAACTCTCTTATCTTTTCAAATCTTACATAAAGGTCATTTTAGAAAAAAATATATTTTCTTAATTTTAGAAATTGATGATCGGTGACTTATAAATAATGACCGAAGGAGTATTAGTTAATATGTATGTATGTATATCATTATGGTTTATTATAGATATTTTCAAATTATGTTGTATGTTAAGTCTACTATTATGTACCGTTATAATTCTTTTAAAATAAGGAATAATGTGGAATTTTATATGATTTTAATTGGAAGGTAACAGAATCAAATTGTTTCAATTCTTTAGGCTTCGGATTTTATCGCAATTCTTCTACTCCATTTTCTACTCCATCCAATAAAATAATATATATTTTAAGTAATTTTTTGATTTAAATAGACTCGAAGAAATTCTATATATACATTACTAGAAAAAAAAGGTCTTCTAAAAGATAAACATTTTATTTTTAATATATTTACTACAAATATTTTCCAAAAGCTAAATTTGAGTTAAATTTAACTAATTATTTAATTTAGGATTCTTATATTTTTGAAGCTCATATATGAAAACTTGACATTTCTTAATTTATGTGAAGATTATTTCCTTTTTAAGTAATTTAATTTTTTAAATTTATGTGATAATTATTTTCTTTTTAAGTAATTAAATCAATCTTATGGTTATAATTTATTTTATATAGATTTAAATATTTAATTTTCTATAAATATATATATATTTATATATTTATATAGTCTTTGATTCCCTTTTTTATTGTTTGGCGGTGAACGGATCAGTTCTCATGTATCTTGACTATTTCAGTAAGATCTGCAACTCACTAAGATTAGAGTATGTAGTAAGACCGAGTCAAACCCACAATTTGCAATATGTAAGCTATACCTCTAAATCACTCAATCACACCCTTGGGTGTAATAGTTTTTTTAAAAAGAAAAAAAAAATTATCTAGCGGTACCCATTTTGATTCTTGAAAATCTTTTAAATTGAATTTTTACACATAATAAGTATTGTTTAATATTTTTTTTTATCTCTTTAGAGGCCTAATTTGACCTATTCTTCCTAATTATCTCTTTCCTTAATTTTAATATCTATCTAGTGAGAGTGAGGGTCAGAGTAAACAATTTGGACATAATTAATGTGCAACAAGAGATCCGGAGCAATTTAGAGGCTCATACTCCTATATAAAAGTTATAAATTAAAGTTTTTTAGATGTCTTTATAGAGACACGTTACTCCTATATAAACTTGTTTAGTGTACTAAAAATCAAAGTTCACGGTATAAAAAAAAAAAAAAAGGAACTACAAGTATGCTAGTTGATTTAATAATATTTGGGAAGATTATGAGTTTTTTAAAAATTTTTTTATTTTCTATAATCTGCTTAAATAAAGTAATATTATATAATATGCTATTTATATTTAAACACTTTCCTGAACGCATGGTTTTTTTTTTTTTTTTTGACTAATCAGGAAATCTAAAATTACTAAACATAGAGTCAATATCATGTGGGCCGATGGCCCACGTATCAGATAGTAAACAGATAAGAACATATACTACACTTGATCTTAGCCAAAAGATCGAGAAATATATGAATTTTTAAGCATATGGTTTGTCAATTTTATACAAGCTTCTATATCTTCGAACTTCTTCGTCTGGCGATATGGGATAATAATTTAATCTCAAAACAAAACAAAATATGTTGTTGAAATAAATCATTCAGATAATGATGATTTTTGTAAATATTTATATTTTGAAATATCTTGAGACTCTCTCATCACTATCTCTTTTCCTAAAATATTTTAAAGTTCATTTAGCAGATAGAGAGAGAAAATAATCGATTTTAACATAATTCAACTTTGTCTAAAGCATTTAGAGAATGACATGTGTCAGCCTCTCATGCTATGGACATTACTTTTATATATTAATATAGATTATAAATAATAACTAGATTGGACGAAGACTCGCGCAATGCGTGGTGTATTAATTAATTAAATATTTATTAAAATAAAATCTTAAATGTATTAATAAATAAAAAGTTATATTTTAAAATATATGATCTTTGTATTGGTCTCGTGTTTGGTTATTTTATATTTTAATTTTAGGGCTTTAACCAAAGTGGTCCTTCATATTTGGGCAAAAAAATTGTTGGATCCATGATGTTTATTTTCAGTCGTTATGGTCCCTTAACAATTTATTTTTAACCATAACAGTCCAAAACCCTACATTCCAATCATTTTCGTGGCAGTAATGGTCACCTGTGAAAAAATTTTAGGGGTAAATTGTCCAACTACTTAAAACTAAAAGAAAAACAATAAAAATAACATAAAATAGGTTTTGTAGTACAATGTAGAGCAGTAAGAGTCTGTGATTGCAAAGAAGAACTAGTCTAATTAACTAATTTCGGGTAATAAAAAAATACTATTGCAATAAAAATTATGTTTTTTTTTTTCTTAATGTTTTAGTTTTAAGTGGTTAGAAAAATTAACCCCTAAAATTTTCTCACACCCTTGATAGGTAGTCATTGCCACCCCAAGGATGGCCAAAATGTGGTGGTTACCGTAATGGCAGAAAATAAATATCAAGGACCAAACAAATGTTTTGCTCCAAACATGAGGGGTCACTTTGGCCAAATGCCCTTAATTTTATTTGTGAATATTTTTTGTTTAGTAAGTAGAAATTCAAAAGGCTTTTTAGATAAAATGATAATTTTTAATTAAATTTTAGTTTAGTCATAAATTATTTTATTTTAGTCAAAATTTAATAGATATAAGGAGATATTAAAGAACTTTTGACTTATTTATTTATAAATGTTATGAATGCAGATCTTATCAAGTTTCATTTATTTGAAATTTTTTTATGTATAAAATGAAAGTCTTTGAATAAATATTATATTATATTAATAAAACCATTATTTTGAAAAAAAAACAAATAATAAATATCTATAGTGGATACATCTCATTGATGCAAACAAACTTGAATTTGTAATTTGTGTAGTTTATTCATCTAATATGAAAATTTTGTTATACTTAAAAAAGAGAAAAATTAACAGTCGAAGGATGTACATGTTACTTTCACATATGTATTCATAAATAATGATTTATTTACAAAATTTTTTAATTTGTTAGAAGTTCAGAACAATTTTTTTTATTTATTCTTTTTGAGAAATTGAAGAATGGTTCAATTATAAATATGAATACTTATCTACACATATTTATTATTTATGAAAAATAAATCTTATACATTCAATCTTTTTTTTGAAGAAAATAAAGAGTTTTATTATTATTATTATTATTATAGAAAATTTAATGGTTTCATAATGGATTATTAAAAAAATAAATATGAAGAGTTGATATGTCTTTTAGGCTCCTTCAATAACACAGATTAAAAAATAATTAATATCCTATGAAAAGTTAAGCATAACGCATAAGTACAATTCCAAAAGTATCTATTAAAAAAATAATTTATATAACTTAAAAGGCCAGAACTACTAAAGAATTAATCAAAATCTCCACAATCTATTTTATACTTAAAGGTCATAAATTACATAAAAATATTTAAAATTGATTGATTAGTAAATATAAATAAAAAAAATCCTTATTAATTACTAAAACAAAACGATCTCACCTTCAACAGAAGAGGTTGATTTTATATTAGAAATGATGGATATGAAGGTAAAGATATATTTAGATCTTAAATTCGAAACAAATAAATCAAAAAAAAAAAAAACATAATATGCACCTCTCTCTCTCTATATATAAAGGTATATTTAGATATTAAATTACAAACAAAAAAATTTCAAGCATGAACTTAGCTAATAAATTTAAAGGCGAACATGCACTCTGACGAAATACAAAGGGAGTATAACGAGAATATAGACAGCGAAGGAAGAAGTAATTACTTATTTATAGAAGAAAGTAGATAGTGATGGAAAATGAAAAGTTTTAGATAATGATAAAATAAATAAAAAGTTTTTCAGGAAATTCAAGAGTCGTTAAATGAGGAGCATCCAAATCTCTCAAACAATTATTTTGGGATGATGAGGAGCTAACGTGTAATATCCTAGCTCTTTGATTGCTTTTTTTAGGTGTTCGGATCAATTTGTACATATCTCAACATTCCGATAATCCAAAAGGATATTAGTTGGATTCGAATTCGATCCCTATGATCTTCATACTTGTCAGTCCATTGACTAGGATGTCCTCGACGGGACATTAGAGTATTATTTAAGTATGATTTTGTTTAGTACTTTGATTTACAATTCCACAATTTTATTTTTTTGAATTTTTTATATATACATAATAATATATTTTAGGGTGAATAATACTATTTTTTTTATGATATATATAATTATAAGTTTTTGTTTCGGTAATTTTTGGGAAGGAGTTATAATGATGATGGTAGAGAAATCCAAGCAAGGGTTCGTTAATGGTTTTTCATGATATTTGTAAATATTAATAAATTCAAAAGTTTTATATATGATATTTGATTTCACAAAAGAAGATGCATATAAAAGGATAATTCAATAAATTTTATAAAGAAAATGAATTTATATATGATATTTGATTTTACAAGAAGAAGCTTATAAAAGTATT
>JAOXNR010001193.1:0-10206 GCA_028571225.1 Parsonsia alboflavescens
ATTAATTTTATTCTAGATAGCATTAATAATTAATTGAGGATTTAATTAATCCTTAAAATTAATTATTTGGGCTTGAACAAAATTAATTAGTTATTTTATTTAGTCTTATAATTATTTTGGACTTAGGTCCATAAGATTAATTATTGTTGAGCTTGAATCAAATAAAGAAGTGGAGTTATTTTATTTAGTCTTATAATTAATTTGGACTTAGATCCATAAGATTAATTATTGTTGGGCTTGAATAAAATAAAGAAGTCGATTTATTTTTATTAGTCTTATAATTAATTTGGACTTAGGTCCATGAGATTAATTATTTAATGAGCTAAGAATAAAAATAAATATTGGACTTTAATTAAAGGGCTAGAATAATTATAATGGGTCCATGATCCAATGAATAATTATTGGACCTTTAATTAAATAAAAGGATTGTTGGACTGTTAGGCTTTTGGCCCATAGAAAACCCATATTTCTATTTTAGTTATTTAAAGGATTATTTTTAATCCTGTAATAACCACAGAAAAAGAAGTAACGATTCTGAAACCCAAGAAGAAGGAAACAGACGTAATTTTTCTCTCTGCAGAAAAATTACAGGCAGTCTGCTTTTCTTCCACTCCACTCACAGAGACTCTCCGGTCTTCTATTTTCCTTTCCGTTCACCCAGACAGATAGGGAAAAGATTAGAAGATCTTTTGCATAGTAGATCAAGACGTCCAGATCCATTCCGCAGGACAAGATCTCCGCAAATCTTCAAACCAGTATCGTTCTCGATCTCTTATTATGTGAGAGAAATTTTTTTAAAAAAAAAAATCCTGGGACTCCGGATTCATTTCTTCTTGGATTCGGGATCCGGTTCCCCTTCATAAAGAAGCTCATCGAGACCTTCGAGGCTCACTAGAAGGTCGCGAAGTTGGTTCATAGGTCATTAACGAGCTCATGGCACTTACACCAGAGACGTCCATAGTAAGGTGCCTAATATTTTGGAAACTCCACGATTCTATGAGCAATTGGTGGAACATCACCTCACAATTATACTAAATGCCTACTTTCACGTAATTGAGATTGACTCCAATAAGGAGACCTAACCTAAATGGTAACCTCTTATTTGATATACATGGTTGAATCACGGACAAATTAGATAAGTAAAATTCATTCAATTTTACTTAGAAAGAATACTAAGGCATTGGAGTTATTCTTAGGGCAACAGCCTACTCCGGTGAGCTAAATCTTTCTAGTTGTGATTACAGGCATCGTCACAGTTCGGGGATATCCGAAGATCATTTTCGAGCTCCATCAATTTGATATTTATATTTTATGATTTTTAGACGTATTTGGGACGTACACACCGCTCATTGTGCTGGTTTAGTACTAGTTATACCCTGAAAGAATAAACTAAACTCTATTGGTACTGGATCAATTTTTAAAAAATGATTTTAAAAAAAAGACAGTTAACTCTTAACTATGACTGTATATATAAATTTGTGTGTGTACATATAAATATTTAACACTCATAGTTATATACTCATACACACACACACACATATATATATATATGTATATATTTTACTATTATAATAATAATAATATATACTCTCTCTCTCCATAAAAGATTTGAATGTTCCGATTTGAATTGGGCAATCAAGAACGGCCACCATGGAATAGGATGGTGGCGTCCATTGCACCTAGGAGTTTTGCCACCCTAAGATCTACCAAAATGGTAGAGCCTAAGTCATAATTTGTGGTAGTGGAACATAGGCTCCCTAAAAAACAAAAAACTCTACACTTTGGACAAATTAAAATGGAAAATAAAAACATTTAATTACTTATCTAAACAAATAATATAAAATACTCTCTCCTTCTGGAATTGAATGTCCCAGTTTGACTTCCATGCATTTTAATAAAAAAGTTTAACTTAGTCCATTAACAAATAGCATTATTTTTTTTCTTAATAAATTTTTTACTAGTTTAGGAAATGAGACATTCAATTTAGGACAACTCAAAATGGAATATGCGTGATGGAGCATGGAAACGATCTCCGGGTCACCCCGAACCATGACAACGCCTATAATCACACCCAGAAAGCTTTAGATCACCGGAGTGAACTGTCACCTTGATTATAACTCTAATGCCTCAGTTAGTATTCGAGCAAAGTAAAATTGAATGAATTCAACTTGTCCATCTCGTGTGTGATTCGATAGTGTATATCAAATAATAAATTACCATTTAGGTGAACTTCCCTTGTTGAAGTCAATCTCCATTAAGTGAAATTAGGCCTTTAGGATAATTGTGAGATAATATCCAGCCATTTGCTCCTAGAATCATGGAATTTCCATAATATTAGGCACCTTACCATGCACGTCTCTAGTGTCAGAGCTATGACCTCTTTAATATGCTATGAACCAACTAAGTGAAACTCTAGTGAGCCTCGAATGTCTTGATAAGCTTCTTTAGAGGTCATGATGAGTGATTTTAAGGTTTATAACATATGTTAGGTGTCATAGATTTTTAGTCGAGGCATGGGAGGTCTATGAGATGGATTGGAG
Source organism: Parsonsia alboflavescens (assembly GCA_028571225.1). NCBI lineage: Eukaryota > Viridiplantae > Streptophyta > Magnoliopsida > Gentianales > Apocynaceae > Parsonsia > Parsonsia alboflavescens. Next base: position 2,541 of record JAOXNR010001193.1, read on the forward strand.
CTCATACAAGGTCGGTGACCTCAGAGGTTGATGACTCAAAAGGTCATTGAGACTCCCTTAGTAATGTAGGATCGGATCCCCTAACATTCGCGTGGGTATTTGTGTTTATTCGAGTCGTACCCGTTTCTGCCCATCATTACCCCCCATAGCTCGCTGGAATTCTGCCCCTACGTTTTTCAGGCTAAACAGCATTTTTGTGTAGTAATAGGTTCTGACCTCGGTGATAAATGATGTCTTTCCTTGTCCTCTATTGCCATTGGAATTTGGTGGTACCCCTTGTAGGCTTCTAGGAAACATAGCCATTGATAGCCGGCTGTTGAATCCACCATCTGATCGATGCTCGGGAGTGGGAAGGAATCCTTCTGGCAATATTTGTTTAGTGTAGTAAAATCCACACACATCCTCCTGGCTCCTTTTTTCTTAGGCACAACTACATGATTAGGGAACCATTCAGGGTACACTGCTTCTTTTAAGATTCCAGCATTGAGAAGAGCTTGGACTTCTCTTGCTATGACCTCGTTTCACTCTGGAGCGAAGGTCCTTTTCTGTTGTTTTACTATGCTTGACCCTTGGTTTGAGCCCAACCTTGTGTTCTGTGATCTTTCGGTCTACCCCCTCAAGGTCGCTAGGTCACCATGCAAAAACCTTCAGGTATTCTTGTAGGGGGCCAATGAGCTTCCCTTTAACTTTAGGAGGTAGCAACTCTATGATCTTTATCCCTTTCTCAAGGAATTTTGGGTTGAGGAACACTTTTCCTCCTCTGCTGGCAGCTTGAATTATGAAATCATCATTCCCTTTCAAGCGGCCAATGAAGTCTTCTTACTTGAGCTTCGTCGAGCTCTCCTTATTACCTTCAGTAAGGTAACATTCTGCGGCGAGCTGCTTATCTCCTCGAAGGATGACCTAGGCTCCTCCAACCTAGATCTTCATGCAATAGTTCAGCGAAGAAATCTCTGCTTTCAGGTCCATGACCCCTCTTCGTCCCAGGATCACATTATAGGTTCCAGGGGCATCGACCACTAACCAATCGATGACCTCGTTGACCCCCTTGCCATCGATGTAGAGTGTGGTTGGAACTCGTAGAATCCCATCCACGTAGGTCGTGCTACCATTGAAACTGGTTAGGGTAGTGTCTGACCTTATCAACGAGCTCCTGTCTATCCCTATTAGATCGAATTCCTTTTTGCATAAGACATTCACTATGCTCTCAGTGTCAACTGGTATATTTCATACCAGGAAGTCTAAAATCTGGAGTGACACCATCAAGGGTTCTTAAGCAACTGTAATAACTTCTCGTGCTCTCTCCAAACTTTTGTTCGATGGTGAAGAGGTCATTGATCTCTTTCTCACATCTCGTGCTGCATTGATAATTTTTCAGAAATAACTCCTTTAGTTGTGTCCAACTCAAGATACTTGCTTCTGGAATGCCTTTGAACCAAGATTGTGCATTTGACATGGTCAGGGTATTCAAACATCTCCATGTAGGACACATATTCATCTATATGTTGCAATGGTTCCCTTATGCCATCATATTTTGCCTCTACTAGTAGGGCTTTAAACCCAAGCGGCATACGAGTAGTCTTGATACTGTGGACAAATGGCAAGGGCTCTGGAAGGTCCGCACTACTCTATATCTCTTGATCTCGTTTTCTCTCTTGGTTGGTTGGGGGAGTCACTCTCCTCAATGGATTAGCAGCTACCCCTCGAATGTCAATGCCTGTCTTTTCGATTAAGCTTTGTAGAGGGGCTATCCTTTCTCAAGAGGAGTTCTTAGCAAGCTCCCCTGCTCTTTAGGACCAGCATCTTGTCTCTGACCTCGTGATATGATGACTTGGTTGAGCATGTCTCGTAGGTCATAACCCCTTCCATTCCCTAGGGTTTCTCTGAGGGTGGTCATTAGTTGGACTCTCCCTCCCTGTGACCTCTCTGGTGCTTGACCTATTTCCCGACCTTTCTCAGTAGGTCGGTGGTCATTCCTTGCTTCTGAAGGTAGGAGCTGGTCAAGCTGCATGTGACCAGCTTGATTCCAAGATGGCTACAGGTTGCTTTGGGAAGGTATCGGAGTACATCCTATTGACATATTGTCTTGTCTACCTGATATTCCCTTTAAAGCGCCACCATGCATTCTAGGAGGTCCATTGGGACGGACACTTGACTCTTCCCTTATCTCTGTGGTCTAGGATTATTGCCATTATTGTTCTGGTCAGGTTATCTCTGCTCAAACCTTCCTTGCTCAGGCGGAGGGTTCACGTCGCCCCTCCGAGATGTTCCAGACCGTGATGGCCTTAGTTGTTCTTGTTGGATTACTGGCCTTGGATCGTTGTTAATGTCCTCCACTGGGGCCGAGCCTTTCGACACTGTCTCTTCAATGCGTAATTGCATTCTGCCTACTGGTCTGCCCTAGAGCAGAGGGCTAAAAGGCGTTGGTTACGACTGAGTCATCCAGTTTATTTATTTTTTGGTATAGGGAAGAAAGCTAGGCTTTTTAGAATGCTTCTTTCCCACAAATGGCACCAAAAGTGATGGAGCTCAAGAGTAGCCTCTAGTTCACAACAAAACCATGATGACGTCAATGGTCACAACTTGAGAAGAAAACAAGTAAGTCATCGGAGTGGGCTGTTGACAGAGGTTGAGCTTCGATGCCTAAGTCAATATTCTAAGAGAGTAATCTTATGTAATTAACTCCAAAAGTACTGTCCTTGTCCATAGATTGATTTTCATTTGATCACATATTAAGATGAAGTAAGTTACCTCTTTGATTAGGGCTCTTCTATTACGTGAGAGTAGGCAATTAGGATAATTGTGAGATCATGGAGTTTTTCTTGGTTACGATATCTTTCCATTCATGTCTCTAGTCAAGAGCTACGAGCTCGCTAACCAACCTCTAGACCAACTTCGCCACCTGCCTGTGGATATCAAAGGTCTTGACCATCTCTTCTTGGAGGTCGCGCTAAGTGATCGTAGGCTCATGGGGGTTGCACACAGTTGGTCACGGCATGGTTGATGTATGAGTCAGGTCGGAGCTTACTGGGTCGAAGGTTGTAGCCCAGTAATGACCTCTCCTGAGCTCATTAAGGAGGTCAGTGACTAGGGAGATTGGTGGTAGCAGGTCGCTGAACACCTTTTCTCCTTAACTTCTTGAGTCTGACTTTCAGGTATTGAGGGTTATGGCCTTGGGCCCATTTGGGTTGACTCTGTCCGGGTTATGCCTATTTAGGTTGACTAGTGTGGGTCGTGCCCGTTTCTCCCATCACTGTGAATATCAGGGTTCAGTGTGCTTTACCAGCCTAGCCTGTCACTTTCCTTCACCCTGCTAGACTAGGGAGTCCAACAAAGCTCAACCTCCCCTCGGCTAGGAGAGCTATGGAAATTCCCCCTTCTGGTAGGGAGCTTTTCTACATTTTGTTTCTACTTGTTGACAACAATGAGGACCACCTACTATATTTTGAAGTCCATTCCTCCATAAGCTTCTGCTGATGGCGTTGGGGGCACCACTGGTGCCTCTGCTACTATTATCGCTACAACTGCCACTGCTGCAAAAATAATAGTCAAAATTCCCATTCCCCAAGCCAGCGAAAAACTGGTGGCTATGGTTGATAGGACCCAGACCGCTCTGAAGAGGGGCGCGGACGTCTCTGCTCTACGGGCCTCCAAGAGGCCTATGAAAATTATAGTGTCTTCCTCCTCCCCTTCCTCTCAATCCTCAAAGAGGACTCCTCCAAGCTCCTCCGAAAGGGGAAGGGGAAAGCGACCTCAAGGTCGAGGCCAGAGTTCCATGGTTGTGTGACCGAGGAGGTTGCAAATACATTGAAGAGGCAAGTGGATGCTGCCCTGGCCACTCATGTTGCTGAGGGGACCGCGGGATGGGTCCCCGACCTTGCAATGGAGTCCACGAACTCCCATTTCCAATGGCCACACTCCCAATCATTCTTGATAGGGTGCACACGGTCAGTTAACATACGATAGTAAGTCTTCTCAATCTTTCTTTTATTTTGGTGATTGATCTATTTCAACTTATCTTTAGTATTGACCTCCTTTTTCTCTGGTTGCAGAATCATGTCTTTCATGGTGAGCAACTAAGGAAACTAAAAGAAAAAGACAAGAAGGATCAGGAGTTCTCCACCCTGATCACTAAGCTCCAAGATGAGAATGCCTAACTGGCAAAAGAGGTCGCTGAGCTCACGACCGCTACTGAGAAGGCTAACACCTATTCTACTAAGTTGTTCAACCTTATACAAGAATGCAAGAGGGAGATTTATGGAGCTAGAGTTGATAGCCAGGCCATGTCTTCAGCCTTAGGGGAGGCCGACCAGAAAAATAATAGCTGCTCAAGCTCAATAACTAGCAAAAAGAGCACATTCTGGAGCTCGAGGCCCGTCTAGGATTTCCAATCCCTTTGTGATGAAGAAGGAACCTTTCTCTAGCTAAGCTTGAGGGAGTGCCTACCTTCCAAGATTATGTGGAGGCCATCCTTCGCCCTCAACTCTATGTCCTCTATGTGGTGGTGGTTGATAAAGTCCGGGAGCTCAATGGGGACCTAAAGATAGACCCCTAGGTCCATGAGGGGTTATATTGCCCAAATGCTACTGGTCCTCTTCCCTGGGCCAAGAAAGATCCTGCGGCAACTTCTCAAGAGGATGTGGCTGCAGCGGAGGTCATAGCTGGGGTTCATGTAGTGAAGGAGGTCTTGGATATTCCCCCGTGGCCTATGCTCGCCCTGAATATATGACTATGCCCAATTGTGGAGATTTGATTACTCAATACTTCTCTCATCTCCTGCATATTAGTTTTGAAGAGGTAACAAACTTTTTCTGAGTTTCTCGGATTACTTTAGGTAGACTTTCATTCTGACAATGTTGTTTGTTACCCCCCCCCCCCCCTCATATGCCACCGACCCAGAAGTAACTCCAGAAGATGATGATGAGCCCCTCATTCACCATGGAGAAGACCATGTAATAGAATAGGGTCTCCCAGTATTTTTCTCCTTTATATCTGCAATGCTGAATGTTCCTTTTACCTTTCTGCTTTGTTGAATCAAATATTTTCTTCAGAGGTTTGTTTATGACTTCTTATTTTATAACAGCTTTACTTTCCCTATATATCTTGCCTTTGCATTAGCACTTTGAATTTGTATAGTGAACTGAGCTGTGTTTGAAACTAAGGCAAGCATGATAAAATAAGATCTCCATAAGCTCTAAAAAACTTATCTTTTATTCATGCCTTGCTCAAACTAAATTGAAGAGGTTGCTTAGGTCATCTCGCTGCTCGACGAAGTCCTTTCAAACACTTTCTCGAGCTGTATAACAAGTCTGCAAGGTCTGCAAGATTTGAGAAGTTCTTAGAAGCCCTCGCCAAAGAATTGCTTTACATGACAAATGTTCCAAGGTCTTAGCTATTATCTTCCTTCGAGATCAGCAAGCTTATAGCTCCCTTGAAGCAGTCGGAAGGCAGAACCTGCGTGGAAAACTCAAGCTTCAAAGATTCAACGAAAACCTGAAGGTTCGTTCTTGTTCAGAAACATGCAAAACAAGAAATGAAAAAAAAACCCTAATTCAAAATTCTCTCTAATCAAACTTCAATTCAAGTAGTTAGAAGACGAAAATTAAATCAAGCGAAGAACAATTTTCAAAGTTATCGAAAATTCGAATAAGCCGAAAGGTGGCAACTTTAATTCATCAAAAAAACTCCTGAAAAAAAAACCCAGCAAAAACAATTCTTAAAGCCAAAAACAAACCCTAACCCTATTCGGAAACGAAAAGTAATGAAATTGCTAAAATACCTCTAGAAAACAATAAATTACGAAACTGTCACTTAAAATTGTAAAATTACGAAACTGTCACTTAAAATTGTAAAATTACGACAATGCCACTAAAAACAGAAAATTGCCCAAAACTCCATCCAAACGACTCCGGATGGCCGAAAAAAGCCTTGTACCACAGCATAGCTGTGATTTTGGTTCGTTGGGCCATTCCGGGTCACCCAGTCAGATCCAAGCTCATTTCAGTCACCTGGAGAATCGTAATCGGCATCAAATCGATGTTTTAAGTAGCTCAAGTCCTCTTCTTCAAACGTTCTGAACGTTTCTGAAGTTGATGGTGGAGCCAAAACTTGCTGAACCGAAACAAGCAACCATCTTGATCTACAACCAGCTCTTGGATTATAAAAGGTCCTTCCCAGCTTTCTTGTAGCTTGATTAGTTGTCCCTGTTTTCCGACATCTAACCTTTTGAGGACCATTTCTCCAACCATGAGGTGCTTTTCTTTCACTTTCTTGTTGAAAAAATTTGTAACTTACCACTCGTACTTTCTGTCGGCTGCCATTGCTTTATTTCTGACTTCTTCACGGAGGTCGAGGTCTGCCCTTCTCTCCCCCTCATTTAAGATTGAATCATATTCCTTCAATCGTAAGTACTTTATGCCAATCTCGACCACTATTATTACCTTTGCACCGAAGCATAGATTGAATGGTGTTTCTCTAGTAGCTTTCCTAGGAGTGGTTCTATATGAACACACGATGCTTGGAATTTAGTTCTCTTTCGAGCTCGGTGAGTCTTTTCTTAAGACCCTCCAGGATGGTTCTGTTTGTGACTTCAGCCAGTCCATTTGCTTGGGGATAAGTTACAGAGGTTAGCCTCTATTCAATGTTCAAATTTTCACAGAAAGGTTTGAATAGGTCGCCAATGAATTTTCTTCCATTGTCCAAAATAATAGCTCGTGGGATCCCGAATCTGCTCAAAATGTTTCTCCATACAAAGGACTGGACTTTCGGCGATGAAATTTTTTCAATTGGTTTAGCTTCAACCCCTCTTGTGAAGTACTCTACAGCAACACTCTGGAATTAGACACCCCCCATTCCTTTCGAGAAGGGTCCTAATGTATCGATACCCTAGATGTCAAAAGGTACCAATGCATTGATGGATTGACATATTTTTGGCGGCACATGTGATTTGTTTCCATGCAACTGGCAGCTCCTGCACTTCTGTATGATCTTCTCAATGTCTAAAACCATTGAAGGTATAATAACCCGTCCTCAATATCTTTTTGCAATGGTTTTTGCTCCTATGTGTAATCCACATATTCAACTACGTCTCCTTAGTGACATACTGTCCCTCTTCCTTGCTTAGGCATTTTAGGGGTGGCCATGTGTACGACCTTCCATATACCTCGTTGTCTCCTATCAGGACATAGCCAGGTGCCCATCTCTTCACTTGGCGAGCTTCTTTGGGATCTCGTGGGAGGCCACCATCTTGATAAACTTGTAGATTGGATGTCTCTAGTCTGTTTGGGATCTCGTGGGAGGTCACCAAGTTCTCTTCTAGGTTTATGCTAGGAGAGTATATTTGTTCCACTAACAATTCTGCTTTTGTCCAGGCTATCTCTTGGTAGACTTTGGATAGTGCATTTACCTTTGCATTTTGCTCTCTAGGTATTTGCTCTATGAGGAAATCCTCAAGTTTCGATGCTATATCCCTTACTCTTCTAAGATATTTGATCATGTTCTCCTCTCTAGCTTTATAATCCCCAACGACCTGGCTAGCCATAACTTGTGAATCAGTTTTGACAGACAATTTTTGCACTTTTAGAGCAATTATGATGCAGTACGAGTAAACGTGCAAGATCAGGATTGTTCAATAATTTTACTTCTTTTATTAGATAGAATTTTATTT
>JAOXNR010001194.1:0-10206 GCA_028571225.1 Parsonsia alboflavescens
TGAAGAATGCTTGAGATGCGGACATGTGGCATCTCAAGTCATTCTTATTATTATATACATATTAGTAAGTGTAGAAGATTGGATGCTTAAGTTCTAACCTTCGGTTTATATTTTGATCCTTAACCCTTTTTTTTATCATGTTAGTCCTCAAACAAATTATTATTAGACAACTCAATCTTTTTAACCATATAATTATATATATATATATTTATTTATTTATATAAATTTATAACGATCAAAGTTAACGTGTAACTATTTTTTTAAAAAAAAAGTTATTTAAATTTGAAGCAGAATCTTTACGGTTTAATTTATCCTTTTAAAGTATAATATATAAAGTATGTATACAAAAAATAATTTTTTTATCGAGTTTTTTGTTTGCTAAAAATAAAATTAAATGTTGACAGTTAACTTTGAATGTTAGACACTTAACTGTACACTTTATATAGAGTGCACTAATGCACTCTATAACATTACCCATATATACCACTAGAAAGTTCAATCAACGACCTCTTGACCAAATTAACCAGGGCGAATTCAATACTATACTATTCAATTGGTAAAAAATAGGTATTAATTGAAATTTTGCTAATCTAGATTCAAGTTTTGACCCATCTAAATCCTTTTTTTGTTCAGGTAGAAATCGAAATTTTGCTCAACAAAATTTTAGTTAATACCCATTTTTAACTAATTAAATATTGTAGCACTAAATTTTCCAATATTAAATAGTTGTTGACTTAGTGTTTTCCAAAAGTACGATTAGAAGGATCGAGTTATCTAATAATAATTTATTTGCAGATGAATATAGTAAAATAAAAAAGATGAATGCGCAAAACGTGCTTAAATCTACAATTACTCTTCTGAATAAAAAATTGCGAGCAGTTTTTTCAGTCACAATCCCACCAAGAAACACACAGTGCCGAACAATCTCTTATTGGTGGCTCTCCAATGATTGATTAGCAAGCACCGTTAGATTAGAACTTTTAACAATGAAACTTCTGACTCAGAAGATACGTTACAGTGCTTCCACCACTGTTCAGCCTCTTTTGAAGGCCCCGCCTCGTCTTCGTCGCGTATCTTCAGCCGTGGGAAGTGCAGCGGTGATCAATATTCCTGGAATTTGCTCTGCGCTTGACAGAGCTACTATAATCCGGTAATAATTTTGTTATTTTTTTTTCCAATTTGCTTTAGATATTTGGAAATAAATGTTGTACAATTAGGAAATCTTGAGGTTTGTCAAAGTAATTCTAAATTATCTTCCCAATCAAATTAATCTAATAATTCCTATTTAAATTAGAAAAGTTGCTGTTTAGTATTTATTATTAATTCTATTCGCGTTGAATCTTGTTGTGTAATTTTTTACTATTATTTTATTTTAAGTTATTATTAGTATGCTAATCTAATCTTAATAGTGGTATTAACCATACACTCAAGAAACAATACTTACCAGAATAGACCAGGAAATATTGTTTCTTTCATGACAGTAACAATAACATTCCTTATGGTCTGATCATCTTAAATTTAGGTATGGTTTTCAGGTGGGAAAGGCCGTATTCCAGGCTGGTTCTTGGGTTTGGAAGTGGTTGCTATCAATTGCAAAGGCAGTGCAGCCCTTTGTTGCTCCCAAATTAGGCCAAGGGAACTTCTCCTTTTGGCATGAGGATTGGCTGGCTGATGGAAGGCTTGCAGATAAAATCAAATTTTGAAATCGCAGCCGATGTTATAGTTAATAAGCTCATTTTTCAATGACAATGGCGAGAAGATAAGGTAAAGAAATTGATTCCATCTAAATTGTGGACTTCTGTTCTTTCTTTTCCTTTGGAGGGGGGAAACTCGATGGATACTTATCTTTGGAAACAGTCATCTAATGGGTTAAAGTTATCTGATTGTTTGGCATCTTTGGTAAAGGAGGAATCGGCTCATTAGATCTTCATATTCATTATTTTAATGCGAAAATTCCCCTTTCTTGATCGATCTTCATGTGGCATATATCATGGAAATTTTTGGCAACAAATGACATATGAACATATATGGGCTTCAGTCTTGCATCCAGATGTCACTATAAGTATGCCTCTAAATGTTGGATCATTTGTTTTGTTTGTGCAAGATAGCTATGGATGTTTGGATTCATTTTTCTGTGTTCGATCTCATAGGTGGTATACATAATACTCTACATGATCGAATACATAGCTGGACTTCCAAGGAGAAGAGATTGGGAATTATTTCTAAAATCATCCCTCTTTTCATTTGCCAAGAGATTTGGTCTGCACGATGTGCTTATGTCTATGCTAGTGAATCGAGTGATAGTGGTGGCATCATTCATAAGATTAGTTGGCATTTGTTCTATATTTAGAAAGTTCATAATTTTCCAATTTTAGATAATATTCGATTGTAGTTTCTATTAATGTAGTGGATTGATTTTCACTCATTGAGGAATAAGGTTCTTTATGTCCCCTCTTTTGTCTTAACTCTTTTTCATAAACGGGTTGGGGGCTGCCAACCCCCGCCATCTTTGGCCGATTTCATTTAATAAAAAAAAAACCAATAACATTCCTGTACGAAATATAGTAACATTCTTACACATCATTGGATTCTACCACTGCTTTTCCGGTTATAAAAGCTTGGATCCTCTTTCGATAGCACGAACCAACCAAGTCTTCGTTCTTACATTCATATACGTCTTTTAGCATTACATCTGATTGGATTGTGGGGTAATATGGGTAAGACCGTAGTCTTATCGTTCTTAGTTTTTCTAAGCACTTTCGCAGGTGCTCATGCAAATCTTCTCCAACATGGAGATATGCATGGCTCAAAAATTCTTGACATTGGAGGCCTGAATCGGAGGTCCTTCCCAAAGGGATTTGTGTTCGGAGGTGCGACTTCGGCATGCCAAGTTGAAGAGGCATGGCTGATAAAGATAGTAGCGGGCCAAGTATGTGGGATGCCTCTGTCAAACAGCCTCGTATGCAAATATATGCTTTCTTAGTTAGGTTTTCTCTTAATATATGCCTGAGATTACTTATTCTTTTCTTTTTCAAATTCATCAACAGGCCGACAACCCAAAAATGATACTAGTGATGTTGCTGTCGATCAATATCATCGATACATGGTAAACTTTTTCTTCTTTTCTTCTGTTAATAAATCCCTTGACATTATTGCATATAATGTTTCATGGAATCTCAAGAACAAGTGAAGAGTTATAATCCCAAATCATAAAATTTTGTTAACCCGTGTTTTTCAAATTCGTACAGGAAGATGTCAATCTCCTGCACAAGCTTATCTTCGATGCCTGAACGTTTTCAATTTCGCGGTCCAGAATATTTCCAGGTATTTTCAGACGTTCTTGTCCTGTTTCCTCATTCGAATTCCAGTTGTTTGTACTTTGATGGAACTCTATTTAACTATCTCTCTTATATAGATGGAGCTGTTAAAGTCAATTGGAAGGGAGTTGCTTATTACAATAAATTGATCAAGTACCTCCTGTTAAGAGGTAAAGTTATTGAGCTATTCTTCAACAATTACTGTTCTACACATTATTCCTGCAATATATACATTACAAATATATATAAATATACATATATATATATATATTTATATATATTGTATTAAAAGGCCATTGCTTTAATATTTTGCAGGCATGACTTCTTATTTGAATCTTAATCATTATGATCTTCTTCAAGCATTGTTAGAACCAAAGAATATAAATGCTTATACCATTTGGAACTATTTTATAAGAAGGAATAATTCAGGATCAAAGCGAGAGAAGAATGAAACTTTTATAATTTGATAATCATACAAAATAATCTCTCTCTTTCTTCTTCTACACATTCTCCTAACATGCTATAAATATATATAGATTTACAACACAAGATCAATTTGTTTTCTTGACTCTTCATGGCTGGCTACAAGTTTCTACAAGTTGCTATACACTTGGCGACTTACTATTGACCAAGAGTTATCTTTGACCTTCTGGAACTCCCAACCTTTGATTATCAATTTCCTTTTAGCTTGTCCACCAAAATAAATTTAATATAATAATATACTTTCAACAACCTCCCTTAAATTGATTTTGGTACGACTCTAAGCATAGACCTTAATTTCTCGAACACTTCTGCTTTTAGCGGTTTAGTAAAAATATCTGCGATTTCATTTTCTAACTTGCAGAAATCAAGTTTGATCTCCTCGTCTTCGACTAGCTCTCGAACATAATGATACTTAATTCTGATATGCTTGATCCTACCATGAAATATGGGATATTTTGCTTTGAAAGCTGACTTATTATCACACATTATTTGAGTATGGCTGATCTGCTTATGCTACTGCTCAATCAACATTCGGCGAAGCCAAACAGCCTGAGATGTTACTGATGTTGTAGCCATATACTCTACTTCCGTTGTAGAAAGCGCCACCACTTGTTATTTTTTGGAGAACTAGGAGAAAACTCCAGAGCCAAGAAAGAAAGCATACCCCGATGTACTTTTCCGGGTCTCTGTATCACTTGCCCAATCACTGGCTGTATAGCTAACTAGACTGAAGCTGTTAGTGTAAGAATAATAAATTCCATGATCACGCATACCACTAACATGTCTTAAAATCCTTTTAGCTACTTGTAAATGTGACTGGTAGGGATTCTCCATGAACCGACTAATAATCCCAACAGCATAAATAATATCTGGCCTCGTACAAGTAAGATATATGAGACTGCCAGCAATACTTTTAAAGTAAGTAGAATTTATTAGTTCACCGGTTCCTTCCATTTTAAGATCCAACTGCTCCATCATCGGGGTTCGGATCAGTTTGAGCAACTCCATGTTTATTTGCTTCAATATATCAATAGCATATTTATTTTGAGAAATAAATATACCACTATCTGTTTGCTTCACCTTCATGCCCAGAAAATAGGACATGAGTCCTAAATTTGTCATCATGAACTGGCTCATCATAGCCTCCCTGAATTCTGAAAACATCTCCTTAGAACTTCCTGTAAATATCAAGTCATCCACATATAGGCACATAGTCAAGATATCACCGTTAGTATTAGACTTGCTATGCAGTGTATGCTCATAAGGACACTTCTGAATACCATGTTGTAATAGATAAGTGTTTATTTGCATGTACCAAGCCCGTGGGGCCTACTTAAGCCCTTACAATGAATTCTTCAATCAGTAAACATCACTTTCACCCCCCTTTTCACATATCCGGGTGGTTGCTCCACATAGACTTCCTCCTCCAAAAAGCCATTTAGAAAAGCCCATTTTACATCCATCTGATGTAATTTCCAACGGTTCTGAGCTGCCAGTGAAAAGATCATCCGAATGGTATCCATCCAAGAGACCAGTGCAAACATCTCAAAGTAGTTAATACCCAGCTTCTGCTTGTAGCCTTTGACCACCAGTCTAGCTTTGAACCAGTCTGCCTGACTGTCAGGATTGTACTTTGTTTTGTCCACCCACTTGACACCAATGGGTTTCTTACCGTGAGGTAAAGATGTTAGTTCCCATGTGTCATTTTGTTCGATGGAGTGGATCTCTTCATCCATTGCCTAGACCCATCTTTCATCTCCTACGGCGTTATCATAAGAGACAGGATCATCATCTGCAAATAGACAAAAATTTACCAGCTCTTTGTTGGTGATAGAATTAGTGTCACTTTCGTCATCTCTACTAAAGACATAATCTTTTAGGTGTGATGGCGTCAAGCGGGTCCGTTTTGGTCTACCAGTCAGTGATGGCGATGTCGAAACTTGTCTCGGTGATAAAACAGGTGTCAATGGAGATAGTGGTGTCGGTGGTGATAGTGATGATAAAGACGATGAACCAAAAGGTGAAGATATTGCTTTCTCCTCACTTGACAATTCATTGTCGATCTCGACACTCCCAGGTTTACCGTTTTGGTTCCAATCCCTTGCTTCATTCTCAACCTACTGGACATCTCTACTTATGATAACTCTTTTCGTCACCAGGTTATATAATTTATAACCCTTCGTCATATCACTGGAGCCGATGAAGATGCACTTTTGGTTCTTGTCATCTAGCTTCTTCCTCCGTTCATTCGGTACATGGGGATATGAAATACACCCAAGTACACGAAGGAATGATACATCTAGTTTGTTCCTGCTCCAGGCTTCTGCTAGGGTTTTATCAAGAACACTCCTCGTCGGGCACTTGTTCATAAGAAAAATAGTACAAGCAACAGCTTCTACCAAGAAACTATTAGGAAGATTTTTAGCTTTTAACATATCTCTGGCCATCTAAAAAATAATTCAATTTTTTCTTTCCGCTACACCATTTTGCTGAGGAGTGTAGCTAGCCGTCAATTGTCTTTTTATTCCTTGATCTTTACAATAGGAGAAAAATTCATTTGAGGTGAATTCTCCTCCTCTGTCAGATCTCAGAGTCTTCAGATGTAGCCCACTTTGTTTTTCAACAAAAGCCTTGAATTCTTTAAATATGCTAAAAGCCTCACTTTTCTCTCGCAGAAAATATACTGAAGTTTTCTTGGTAAAATCATCCACAAAACTTAGTATTTACCTTTTGTGTGAAAATGATTCTACCTCAATAGGCCCGCATATGTCGGTATGCACCAACTCCAATGGTCCTTTGGCTCTCCTTGCTTTTCCAGTTGGAAAGGAATTTCGATGTTGCTTTCCGAGTAGACATCCTTTGTAAGGGCAATCTGGACTGTTTATTAATGGTAACCCTTTCACCATATTTTTCCAACCCAGTAGTTTTAGCACTCAAAAATGAAGGTGACAGAATCGGAGATGCCATAACCAGTTGCCATCCACCATTATCGCTTGGAAACTGAACAGACTCCTCTGATTAAGAGTCAAAGGGAACATGCGATTCTTCATCATCCGCACCTTGGTGATCAGTTTATTTTTTATACCTTGAATGGTACAAACAAAATTATCTATGTTAACTTTGTGCCCTTTTTCGGAAAGTTACCTGACACTTAATAAATTCTAGAAAAAGCCAGGCACAAAGAAAACATCGGTAATTGTAACATCAGTACCATCTTTTGACTAAATACTAATATTACCTTTACCCATCCCAGGAATTTCGGATTTATTCTCGAAGCTAACATCGCCAAGAATGGTCTCATCCAACTGTGTGAACAGCTTCTTTCATCTGGTCACATGGTTATTGCATCCACTATCTAGATACCTTGTTTTAGTATCTACGGATTCTACAGAATCCCACTCCTCTTTCTTAAATGATAGCACCAAACCCTTTTTGGCATCGGCAATATTCGCATGCACTTCTTCCTCATTCGAGATCTTCATATGACAATCTCTTCAGAAGTGTCTGAATCGATTACACCGAAAACACTTGACTTTTGATTTGTCACTTGATTCGGGCATTCTCGATTTCCAGGTGGGATTGTAATTTCCACCTCTTCCTTGACCACCTCTGTGGCCACGACCACCTTGGTAGCCTCCACGACTCGATTTAGTCACCCGACTTTGCAATGCGTGCTCGGGAATTGAACCATCCGATTTTTGTTCATTCGTTGTTCATGCAAACACAACAAACCCATCAACTGCTTGAACATCATGGTCAACATATCTTGCCCTTCTTCAATGGCGGTGATGACTTAGTCCAATCTTCCGGTCAAAGACCGTAAGATTTTCTCGACAACCCGTTCGGCAGAGAGCTACTCACCATTAATCTTTAAGTGATTAACGATGACTTGGATGCGATCAAAGTACGCCGAGACCGATTCCGATTCCATCATGCGTAGGGACTCAAAATTGCCTCGAAGTGTCTGTAATCGCACCCGCTTCACACGATTGTCGCCTTTGTAGGATTTTTGCAGAATATCCCACGCTCCCTTCGCCATTTCAACAATCGATATTTTTTGAAATACCAGCTCCTCCACAGCTTGGAAAATTGCAAATAGCTCCTTTTGGTCCTTCTTTCGAGTCTCCAATAAGGATGACTTCTCCTCCTTCTCCAAAGCGTCGAATGCTTTGGAGTTGGTTATGTCGGAGTAACCGTTCTCAACGAGGTGCCACAAATCTTTTGATTTGAAGAACACCTTTAGTTGAACTGCCCAGCTGTCGAAATTCTTCCTACTGAACTTCAGGAGTTGCAATTGGATGGAGTTTGATGAAGCCATCTAACCTTGTTCTGATACCAAATGTTAGAACCAAATAATATAAATGCTTTTACTATTTGGAACTATTTTGTAAGAAGGAATAATTCAAGATCAAAGTGAGAGAAGAATGAAACTTTTATAACTTGAGAATCATACAAAATATTCTCTCTCTTTCTTCTTCTACATATTCTCCTAATATGCTATGAATATATATAGATTTACAACACAAGATCAATTTGTTTTCTTAACTCTCCATGGCTGGCTACAAGTTTCTACAAACTTCTACAAGTTGCCATACACTTGGTGACTTGCTATTGACCAGCCGTTATCTTTGACCTTCTGGAACTCCCAGCCTTTGGTTATCAATTTCCTTTTAGCTTTTCCACCAAAATCAATTTAATATAATAATATACTTTCAACAAACACTTGGAGAAAAATATAATGGTTCTTTGAGTGGAGAAGTAGTGAAAGATTTTGCCGATTATGCTGACTTTTGTTTCAAGATGTTTGGAGATAGGGTGAAGAATTGGTTTACATTTAATGAACCTAGAGTTGCTGCAGCTCTTGGATACGATAATGGCTTCCATGCACGAAGGAGGTATTCCGCTCGGAAGGAAATTCTGCAACCGAACCATACATTTTCACCCATAACTTTATCGAGTCTCATGCTGCTGCAGCTATGAGATGCCATAATAAATATAACGTATTAAGTCTTTTTGTTTTTCAAAAGTACAGTTTTAGATTACAAGATATTTAGAGGAACATGTTTTCACTAATTTATCATGGGCAATTGCAGGTGAAACAAAGGCGGAGAGTTGGCATTGTCCTGGACTTTGTTCGGTACGAACCCCTTACAACATCAGAGGAAGAAAAATATGCAGCTCAAAAAGCTAGAGATTTTCATATTGGATGGTAAGAGTTTTTTCTCTACTGCCTAATATTTAATAAATTAACATAATTTTATTACTCCTTTAAAGTGTACTATTATAATTTCTTGACATTTGTTTAGGTATTTGCACCCGTTGGTATATGACGTACAAAATATTGTTGGGGATCGTTTACACAAATTCACAGTAACAGAAGTTCAAATAGTCAGGGCTTCATTAGATTTTGTTGGCATCAACCAATACACAGCTAACTACATTTACGATATGCCTCAAAACTGTTCCTCTTATCAGCAAAATTGACAGTGTGGTGTTACTTGTAAGATATTTTTTTACCCCAATTTTTTCGTACTGTATTACTTTTTAATGTGTTACTTGTGATTTTGCAGTTGATCGAGATGGAGTACCAATTGGTCCAAGGGTAAGTTTATCCTAAATCTTAAATAAGAGTTTAGTTAACCTTTCTATATATAATGAGCTTTGTCTACTTGGAATGACGTAGGATTGAGTAAAATCTTGTATATATATATTTGGGAATGTACAAATCTATGATGTACTTAAAGCATTATGGAAATCCAACAATTATGATAACAGAAAACGGTATGATTTATTCTCAACTTTTGAAAAGCCTTTCATCTTTTTGTTGCATCTGCAGATTTGATAATTCTAAATTTTGCTATATGCAATCAATCTGCAGGAATGGATCAACCAGGTAGAGATAAACTTCCGAAAGCTTTGAGGGATCCTGCAAGGATTGAATATTACAAGAACTATTTGACTCAGCTAAGAAAATCAATAGAGGATGGAACTAATGTGGTGGGATACTTTGGACAACTTCGAATGGCGATTGGGTTACACATCTCGTTTTGGCTTTATTTTTGTCGACTTCAAGACCCTCACAAGATATCCAAAAATGTCAGCTTATTGGTTCCAGAAATTACTTCGCAGACAATAGCACTAGAAGATTATTATCAAATTGAGTTGTATAAAATAGTTTGATTTAGTATTTTTATATATTTATTTATTTTCTTCTTTAGAACTGTTTAGAATAGTTTGTTTTAAGGCATTCAGCTTTTAAATAAATGTCTGAGTTGGTTGGTTTTCAAACAACTGGTTCTTTATGTTGGGATTTATGCCCAAAAAGGCTATCATTTTCTGAGAAAAAGTGTAAAATACTATAATCTAAATAAGTGATTTTTTACATATTAGCATGTTATGCAATAAG
>JAOXNR010001195.1:0-10203 GCA_028571225.1 Parsonsia alboflavescens
GGGGGGGGGATTTTACTCTCTAAATAATAATTTTTATCAAATATACCAAATCTAATTTTCTTTCCGAATCAATCTACTTCTCCACTCATAAAAAACTTTCACTAAATTAATTAATGAAAGAAATGTTTTAGAAGATTATAAAAATTAGAAAATCAACCAACAAAAATGGCACATTTTAGAGTGGGAAATGATTATCAACATTTGATATCAAAAAATAATAAACAACTCCATTGCATGACAAAGATCATTTCATTTTTTTGCTTTTAAATGAAAAAAATTTTAAGAAGTAAAGAATCAAACAAAAAGGGATTTGGGAATTTTGTTCAATGCTTTATAAGGGACCAATTTGATAGAAAAAATTCACCAACAAATCATAAATGATTTATTTCTTCTACATTGAAATAGAAAAAATCTTATTATTCAAAGACTTGAAATTTACAAGAATTCTAGTGCTCAAACCGAGGAATTTTTCATACAAATGGGATCAAAATAGAAGATGAATGATTCTATAGATAAAAGTGAAGAAATATAACTTACACGAGATTGGGGTTGGAGGAGAGTGGATTCGTGAATACCTGTGCCTACTTCCACTTCTAGACATTATTTCGCTCCTCATTCAAAGTTTTCTTAGGCTTTTTCTAAACCATTATCTCTTCGATCAAACAACCTAGTATCGTAATGGTTGAATTCCTTATTTCCTTGACGAGACAAAATCAGCTAATAAACATATACAATGGAATATAATATATATATTTATATATATTGTAGTATATCAAGCAAACCTTTGGAACAGCTATACGACCTTTGTCTTTGATGTCATTCTATTTTAGCCTTTATTTAGAAAGGAATGTGAGTGTTGATGGATTGACCTCCTGAACGACCCAAAAAAAGACCAGAAAAAAAAAAATTAAGCATTGAACATGCTCAAAATCTTTCTTTTCACTTAATAGCTCCATGGACTTCATCTAGATTTCAATTGCAAAAGAGAAAAAAAAAAAAAAAAAGATATCATATGTGTGTGTTGGGGGCGGGGGGCTTTTACTCTCTGAATAATAATTTTTATCAAATATACCAAATCTAATTTTCTTTCTGAATCAATCCACCTCTCCACTCATAAAATAATTCTACTGAATTACTTAATGAAAGAAAAGTTTTACAAGATTATAAAAATTAGAAAATCAACAAAAAAAAAAAATAGTACATTTTAGAGTAGGAAATGATTATCTAAATTTGATATGAAAAAATAAAAAACAATTCAATTACATGACATGGAACAATTCATTTTTTTTGCCTTTAAATGAAAAAAATCTTGAGATGTAAAGAATCAAGCAAAAAAGGAATTTGGGAATTTTGTTCAATGCTTTCTAAACTACAAATTTGACAGAAAAAATTTACCAACAATCAGGATTGATTTGTTTCTTCACATTCGAAACTGAACATATCTTATCATTTAAAAGCCTTAAATTTACAAGAATTCTTGTACACAAACCGAGGAATTTTTCAAAGAAATGTGATCAAAACAGAAGACGAATGACTCTAGGGATAAAAGTGAAGAAATTAAACTTACATGAGTAGTTGGGGTTGGAGGGATGGGGATTCTTCTGGATCAGTGCCTACTTCCACTTCTAGGCCTCATTTGGCTCCTCATTTTAAGTTTCTTAAAATTTTTGTAAAGCATTATCTCTTTGATCGGACAAACTAGTACTGTAATGGTTGAATTCTTTATTTCCTTGAGGAGACTAAATCAGTTAATAAACATATACGATGCAATATCATATATATATACATATATATATATATACGTATACATATATATATAAACGGTTTTACTAAGGCGCGGTCTGGGTGCTCCAACCGTTACCGTAACTGAATTTTAGAGTGGGAAATGATTATCAAAATTTGATATGAAAAAAATAATAAACAATTCAATTACATGACAAAGATCATTTCATTTTTTTGCCTTCAAATGAAACAAATTTTAAGAAGTAAAGAATCAAGAAAAAAGGGATTTGGGAATTTTGTTCAATGCTTTCTAAAGGACCAATTTGACAAAAAAAATTTACCAACAAATCATGAATGATTTATTACTTTTGCTTCGAAACTAAAAAAATTTTATCATTTAGAGCCTTGAAATTTACAAGAATTCTAGTACTCAAACCAAGGAACTTTTCAAAAAAATGGGATCAAAACAATAGACAATGATTCGAGAGATAAAAGTAAAGAAACTAAACTTACACAAGCACTTGGGGTTGGAGGAATTGGGATTCTTGTAGACCTGTGCCTACTTCCACTTCTAGACATCATTTCGCTCCTCATTCTGAGTTTCTTAGGCTTTTTGTAATCATTATCTCTTTGATCAGGCAAACTATTATGGTAATAGTGGAATTCTTTATTTCCTTGACAAGACTAAATCAGTTAATACACATATAGAATGCAATATCATATCTATATAAATAAATATATATATATATATATATATATATATCTCTGTGTGTGTGTGTGTGTGTGTATATATATATATATATATATATATATATATATATAATGATGCAAGAACAAGAACGAAAAGATTGGCTAAACAAAAGAAAAGCTGAAAAATTGTGAAAACTCTCTGGTTTTCGGAAAAACGACCAAAGTCGAAAATTTCTCAAATAATCAAAAACTACCAAAAACATTGCAAAACGAAATATTTAAAATCCTAAACGAAAAATAAAACCTAATCGGAACTTAAAAATAATTAAATTACAAAAATAACCCTAAAAACAACAAATTACAACAATGCCACTAAAAACATAAAAATGCACGAAACTTCATCGAGACTACTCCGAATGGCCAAAAAAGCCCCTACACCACAGCACAGCTGTGACTATTGTTTGTTGGGCATTTCAGGTCACCCAGTCAAATTTGAGCCTGATCCGAGCTTGGACCAGTGCCAGATCGCCCTCCTTTACCACTACCTTCTTCCGATGCTTGTCGACCTTTGCTTGTATTGTAAGTTCTGCTGGTTAATCCGATCATAGACTTGGGAATGCAACTGCTTAATCTGCTTAGCATGCTCCTCCACATTCGAGCTGAACAAGTGATGGATTGGCAATGGATTGAGGTCTAATGGAGTAGCTGGATTGCGTCCGTAAACAATCTCGAACAGACTCTTCCCCTTCGTCCAATTCACTGAACGATTATATGCAAATTTGGCCTGTGGCAGCATCAAGTCCCATTGTTGTGGACTGTCTCCAAGTAAACTTCGCAGCAGATTTCCCGAACTTCTATTCACCACTTCCGTTTGTCCATCTACCTACAGATGATGAGAATAACTGAACTGCAATTTGGTGCCCAAATGCCACTAAAGAGTTCACCAAAAATGACTGACAAATTTCACATCTCTGTCCGAAGTGATCGACTTTGGAACTCCATGCAATTTGACAATCTCCTGCAAGAACAACCTAGCCACCTGTGAAACATCAAACGTCTTGTTGCAGGGACGAAAACGTGCCATGTTTGAAAATCTATCTACCACCACACAATTGAATCCCTGTTCCTTTGCTTCCTTGGCAGCCCCAAAACAAAATCAATGCTGATATCTTCCCAAGGTGCCAATGGAACAGGTAATGGAAAATACAATCCAGCATTGCTACCCTTAGTCATAGCAATATGGCAGATTTTACACTGCTGCACACAACGAATCACGTCCCACTCCATCCTAAGCTAATAGAAATGCTCCTGCAACAATGCCAACGTCTTGTCAATCCCAAGATGTCCGGCTAAACCTCCGGCATGACGCTCATCTGCAATTGCTGCCCTCAACGAACAATCAGGAACACACAACCGATTCCCCCAAAAAAGAAACTTGTCCTAATTATGAACAATTGCCGTGGTCCAGTTTGACAGTTCTCCCAAACACCCTTGAACTCCGGATCATCCCTATACAAATCAGAAAATGAATTAAATCCTATTACCTGTACCTGCATTGTGTTCAACAAAGTATGCCTAATGCTCAATGCACCTGCCACCCGATTTAGTACACTAGCCTTGTGATGAATGGAGAAATTGAAAGCTTGTAGAAACTCCACCCACTTTGAGGTGTCTTTGACACAGAGCTGGCCCACGGATATATTCTGGAGGGCCCACGTAGGTCCAAGAGGCTTCAGGAGAAGTTTCAAAACAATCGGAGGTGAACGGAAAAGTTTTTTGGGGTCGATTCGTAAGAACTGAAAAGTTTCAAGAGCCTCAGAATTTGCACAAATTTTACAGGTCTATCCGCATTAGTCTAGAGATCAATACTAATTGCTATGCAGTGATCAAAGTCATTTTTCGGCCTTCTGGGGTCATCTGGATGAACTTTCGGGCATTTTAAAAACTTTAAGGGTCTTTTTGTAATTTTTCCATTTTTGTTCTAGGGTTTATTTAAGGCTGATTTTTTTTTTGTGTTGAACGACATTATTGTTTCTTTAAAGTTTTGAGTTTCTAGCAATAAAATTCATCTCTCTTAGTGTCTCAAGAATATTGCCATTTTATTCTTGATTCGCCCTTTCCTGTGAAAGACTTTCGAGTGAAGTTCAGTTAAAGGTTTTATCTTTCTTCCCATCATTATTCCGTTTTTTTTTGCGTCAGCCTTGCATTCAACTTGTGCTGTCTGTCCATTTAAAAACATCAATGCCTTATGATTCGAAAACAGAACAAACTCCTTGGACACAAGATAATGCTTCCAATGTTCCAAACTCCACACAATTGCATAAAACTCTTTATCATATGTTGAGTACCAATGCTTGCCTCGTTAAGGTTTTCACTGAAGAAAGCTACAGGCCTGTTTCGCTGGCTCAACACTCCTCCAATTCAAACTCTTGAAGCATCACAATGCACATCGAAAATTTTAGAAAAATCATTTAATACTAAAACAGGAGCTTCGGTTATCATTTGTTTCAGTAATCGGAAAGCTAAATCTATCTCGGCAGTCCATATGAACCAACTTCGCTTCAAACAGTCCTTCAATGGCGTAATGATGGAACTAAAACCTCTGATAAACCTCCTATAGAAGGACACCAGTCCATGGAAACTTCGAATGTTGAACATTGTCTTCGGAGTCTCCCAATTCAGAATCGCCTCCACCTTTGCGGGATCCATCCGAATACCTTCAACTCGACACAACGTACCCCAAAAACGTCACTAGATCAGTCAAGAAGTGACACTTCTTCAGATTTGCAAACAACTTCTGCGCCCTTTGCTCCTCAAATACCTCTCTCAAATGTTGTAAATGTTGCCTAATCGAACTACTGAAAATCAGAATGTCATCGAAATACACTACCACAAATCGGCCGATAAACGAACGAAACACCTAATTCATCAACTGCATGAAAGTGCTAGGTGCATTCGAAAATCCAAACGACATGATCATCCATTCGTACAGCCCATCTCGGGTTTTAAATGCTGTTTTCCACTCATCTTCTGGCTGAACCCGAATCTGATGATACCCGTTCCTTAAATCTATCTTCGAAAAGACAGACACCCCATGCAACTGATCAATCAAGTCATCAAATCAGGGAATTGCGAATCTATACCTGATGGTAATCTTGTTCACCGCCCGATTGTCAATGCACATCCTCCACAAACCATCTTTCTTCGGCACCAATAACTTTGGTACTGCACAAGGACTTATACTCTCTCTAACAACCCCCTTTTCTATCAACTCTCGCACCTGTCTTTGTAGCTTCTCATGTTGTTGCAAACCCATACGATAGGCTGCCTTATGCTGGCACGAAGTCTATATAGTGCTGAATATCCCTCATAGGTGGCAAACCCCACGGCATCTCCTCTGGCATCACATCAGCAAATTCCCGTAGTAATGGAATAATCTGCTCGGGAAACTCTGAATGGTCTGCGTTTTGCTCCAAAACAACCAAGACAGAAATGTCCGTTACCTTGATTGCCTCTTCACGAAAATCAGCCCCGGACAACAGAACCTTTGCCTTCTTTTTCCTAATGCTCTGGCCATCCTTGCTAAAAGTGTAAGCGTTCCGAAACCCGTCATGCTTTGTTCGTCCATCATACTGCCATGGCCTCCCAAGAAAAATATGGTAAGCATCCATGGGAATTACGTCACACCGTACCTCTTCTCAATCGAGAACTGCACCAGGCACCGCTTACTGACTTTAACTTCATTGCCCTTCTTTAGCCACGACAATTTATATTGCCATGGATGCTCAACTGTCACTAATCACAATTTCTCTACCATTGTCGTCGAGACCATGTTCTCGCAACTGCCTCCATCAATAATCACGTTACATACCTTTCCTTGGGTAGTGCACCGAGTATGGAAGATGTTATGTCGTAGCCAAGACTCTTCTTCTGCAGCCATACTTAGCAATCGCCGAATCATCAGGGATTCTCCCGAATCTACATATACGACCTCCTCCTCATTCTAGGTGTCCTTGGGTCCTTTTCTTCCTTGTCGAAAATCGGTTCTATCACCTCTTCACTGAGTGTCACGAATTGCCTGTTTGGGCAGTCAGCGACAAAATGTCCAAAACCCTAACACTTAAAACACTGCTTGGCCACCGCTATGGAGACGGTGTCTTTGCTGGTTTTGCTCTGCGGACTGTCCTTGGCCAATTAATTGCCTTTTTCACCCTTATTCACGGCCGTTGCCACTGAAGATGATTGCCCGCTAGGTTTGTTCTGGAATCGACTGGAAACCCCCTAACTGCCGCCCTTCTGTCTAAGTTGCCCCTCGACCTTCAAGGCCAATCTGCAAACATCTTCATATGTCCAATACTGCTGTAGTTGAACCACATCAGCAATCTCGAATTTCAATAAAAATCACGCCATCATCTGCTCGTCTTCATTGGCAACGTCACATCTCATGTGCAGCCAATAAAACTCCGAGATGTATTGCTCCACCGAAAATTCCCGGTGTTTAATGGAGTGATAATCAATAAAAGCCTCTTACCGATAGTCTGTCGGCAGGAACTTTTTTCGTAGCAGTTTCTTCATCTTGTCCCAAGTCGAAATTTTCGACTTTCCCTCTCTGGTGCGTTGCTTTTTAACTTGCTCCCACCAAATTGAAGCATTTTTCCTCAATTTATTCGCCACGATCTTAACCTTCTATTGTTTCGTCAAATCTTGAAGATCAAAAATCCTCTCAACCGTATGAGACCAATCTAAAAATTCATTAGGATGAGACCTACCTGCAAAATTGGGAATCTCGATTTTCATGCCAAAAT
The DNA here is from genome assembly GCA_028571225.1 of Parsonsia alboflavescens. NCBI lineage: Eukaryota > Viridiplantae > Streptophyta > Magnoliopsida > Gentianales > Apocynaceae > Parsonsia > Parsonsia alboflavescens. The sequence continues at coordinate 7,218 of JAOXNR010001195.1, forward strand.
TCTGGCAAGAAGATTGTTGTCAGCTAAATCGTTCCGATCGGTTTCGTCGTCCCCGGTTCAATGCGGCAAACGAATTGTCATCTTCTCTCTCATCGTCAGACTCAATCTCCGATTCCATCCTTGCCTCGGACTAAACATCCAACAGTGCCTCCACCAGTTGTTACTCCAAGTCCTGGATCCGCCTTCTTTGTTCTGCTTTTTCTTTTTCGACTTCTTGTAGGTCTTGTTGACAAGGCGGTTCGTCTTCCTCAAGAACAACTGCATGTCCCTTTCCAGCACGACTCCGTCCACGACCTCCACAAATTTGTTCAGCCATTGATCTCAAGCAACCTGAGACTCTGATACCAACTGATGCAAGAAAAAGTACGAAAAGAATGGCTAAACAGAAGAAAAGCTGGAAAATTGTGAAAAGTCGAAAATTTCTCAAATAATAAAAAACTTTGACAAACAAAATATTTAAAACCCTAAACGAAACCTAAACCTAATAAGAATGTAAAAATAATTAAATTACAAAAATACCCCTAAAAACAACAAATTAGGACAATGCCACTAAAAACATAAAAAAGCCCGAAACTCCATCAAGACGACTCCATATGGCTGAAAAAGGCCCTACCACACAGCTTTGTTGTGATTATTGTTCGTTGGGCAGTTCCAGATCACCCAGTCAAATTTCATCTTGATCCGAGCTCGAACCAGTGCCTCGGGAATAGTGCCTCGGCATCATATAAAGTAGTAAATCAAGCAAACCTTTGGAACAACTATGCGACCTTGATCTTTGATGTCATTGTATTTTGGCCTTTCCTTAAAACCTATAGCGAGTGTTGATGGATTGACCTCCTGAACATATCGAAAGATATACCAAAAACAAAAACAAGCATTCAATACACCCAAAATCTTTCTTTTCATGTAATAACTCCATGGCATACATCCAAATTTCAATTGCTAAAAAATCGTGTGTTTGTGTGGGGCATGGTGGGGTGATTTTACCCTCTGAATAATAATTTTTATCAAATATACCAACTCTATTTTTTTTTTTCTCAAATATACCAATTCTACTAAATTGCTTAATCAAAGAGAACTTTTACAACATTATAAAAATTAGAAAATCAATCCAAAAAATGGCACATTTTAGAGTGGGAAATGATTATCTAAATTGATATGAAAAAATAATAAACAATTCAATTACATGACAAAGAACATTTCATTTTTTGCCTTGAAATGAAAAAAATTTCAAGATGTAAAGAATCAAGCAAAAAAGGAATTTTGGAATTTTGTTCAATGCTTTCTAAATTACCAATTTGACATAAAAAATTTACCAACAATCATGAATTATTTATTTCTTTTCATTCGAAACTTAAAAAATCTTATCATTTATAGCCTTGAAATTTACAAGAATTCTAGTACTCAAACCGAGGAATTTATCAAACAAATGGGATCAAAACAAAAGATGAATGATTCTAGAGATAAAAGAAAAGAAATTAAAATTACAGAAGCAGTTGGGGTTGGAGGTATGGGGATTCTTGTGGACCTGTGCCTACTTCCACTTCTAGACATCATTTGGCTCCTCATTCTAAGTTTCTTAGGCTTTTTGTAAAGCATTATCTCTTTGATCAAACAAACTAGTATTGTAATGGCTGAATTCTTTATTTCCTAGGCGAGACTATATCAATTAATACACATATAGAATGCAATATCATATCTATATAATAGGTAGTAAATCAAGCAAACCTTTGGAACAGCTATGCCACTTTTATCTTTGATGTCATTGTATCTTGGCCTTTTCTTAAAAGGGATAGTGACTCTTGATGGATTGACCTCTTGAACACACCCAAAGCAAGACCAAAAACAAAAACTAGCAGTTAATAAGCTGAAAATCTTTTTTTTTTTTTTCATTTAATAACTCTATGGACTAAGTCTACATTAAAATTGTACGAAAATCGTGTGTGTGGGGGTGGGGGGGGGGGGGATTTTGCTCTTTGAATAATAATTATTGCCATATATGCCGAATCTAATTTGTTTTCGGAATCAATCTACTTCTCCACTCATAAAATAATTCTACTAAATTACTTAATGAAAGAAAAGTTTTACAAGATTTGAAAATTTAGAAAATCAACCAAAAAAATGGTACATTTTACAGAGGGAAATGATTATCAAAACTTGATATCAAAAAATAAAAAACAATTCAATAATATGACAAAGAACATTTTATTTTTACATTTAAATAAAAAAAATTGTAATATCTAAAGAATCAAGCAAAAAAGGGTTTGAGAATTTTATTCAAAGCTTTCTAAAGGACCAATTTGACAGAAAAACTTTACGAATGAATCATGCATGATTTGTTTCTTCTCCTTTGAATTTGAAAAAAATCTTTCCCTTTGTAGCATTGAAATTTACAAGAATTCTAGCAAAGAAATCAAGGAAGTTTCCTCACAAATGGGATCAAAATAGAAGATGAATGATTTTAAAGATAAAAGTGAAGAAATTAAACTTCCATGAGAAGTTGGGGTTGGAGGGATGGGGATTCTTGTGGACCTCTACTTACTTCCACTTCTAGACATCATTTCAGTCCTCATTCTAAGTTTTTTAGGCTTTGATAAAGAATTATGGCTATGATCAGACAAATTACCACTGAAATGGTTGAATTCTTTGTTTCCTGGGTGTGACTTAATCCATTAATACACATCTAGAGTGCAATATCATATGTATATATATATATGTATCTCTGTGTGTGTGTGTGTGTGTATATATATATATATATATATATATTTATATCACCTAAGAAATCAAGCAACCCTTGATGGGTATCAAGGAGCTATCAACAGATAGGAGAACTCATGGAAGCTTCCAAATGAGGAGATGAGAAGATTCAAGTTCAATTCTAAAGATGATGGAGCTTCAAGGGGTGATTGAATGAATGGAATGAAGATTTACAAGATGAAGAAGTTGATTCATGCATACAAAGATCAATATTTCAAGTATAAGCATG
>JAOXNR010001197.1:0-10199 GCA_028571225.1 Parsonsia alboflavescens
AAAAACCTAAGCTCTGATACCAAAAAGATGATGTGATCTCAAATTTGAAAGGAACCCTTCCTTCTTCAATCAAAAATCAGAAAGATCTACCCAAGACTTCATACAAGAGGTTCAAGCAAGAACCAATGACCATAATGTCCCACAATATGATCTAATGGAGTGAATTCCTAATTCAAATCAATTACCCTAGCCAAGTATTGAAGATATCTAGAGTTTCACTCAAGACCCCAGAAGAGCCATTAGATGAACACTCAAGAAAAGTTGTATTAAATTCAAAGGATTCTCTCAATTGTTTGAAATGTGTTTGTAGAATAAGTTGGTTCTCTAACTATTACAAAAGAGAATATTTATAGTCTCAGCACTAAGAAGCCCAAAGAACATTTAGAGACTTGTTTAACCTTCTAAACTAGCTTAAAACATAAAGAAAAGTCATTATAAAATAGCGAAATCGTCCAAAAGAGTCAAGATAGCTTTTGGGACCAAGACAGGGGGAAAATGGAAAATGGGTTGTCTGGTGCCGGGTGACACCCCTGTCATAGTACCGGTAATTCCCTAGAAATTCCATTGCACCATCCGGTGCTACTGTCAAGCACTGGGTTGACAAGTGCCGAGTCACATCCCGGTCATAGCTCTCGTAATTCACTGGAAATTCCAGTGCACTCTCCGGTGCTCCTGTCTGATACCAGATAGGTTCCTGTAGAGCGATAGATGGTTCTCTTTTGAGCCATCGTGTGCTTGCTCAGGCCATCCCCATGCCACACTCGTTTTGCACCGTGCCAACTTCTTCCCAAGCCCTCCAAGGCTTTCCAACTTGATTCCCAAAGCCCCCAAGGACTTGTTCCTTGATTATATACTCCTCATTGATGTCTTCTATCATCCACAAGTTGAATTCCTTAATTAGTTGCACTTCATCTATTAGTGGTTGTTCTTCAAAGATTATTGGGAAATCAAGCAACTCTTCCCTCCTTTGTACAAACGTCATCAATGCTTCTTTCATCTTCCTACTTGAAGTATTGATCTTTGAACATGAACTTCCAATCATTGTTAAGAGCATCTTCAATGGAGATCAAAAGTTCTTCAAGTGCTTGAACAATCTCCTACAAGTCTTTCTTCATTCTTGATCTTCCAACATCGTATTTGAAATACAAGCTCTTGTACATAATCTCCTTCTTTTCATAAGCATCTTCATCATCTATATAGACTTCGTCTTTAATATGGTTGCCCTTGAAAAGAAAACCTCCACATTTGAAGGCAAATAGATTGATTCTCCTAGGTTCTTCATATGACATCCTCCTTGAATTCTCCTATGCCATGTATGTTGCTTGATCTCCATCATTCCAACAAAACTCTAAAGGATTTGACCTCAAATCTTTAAGTCCTACATAGAAAAGAGAATAATCACTAACATGTATTGAAAAATCAAAAGAATACTTACCAATTTACACCAAGTTCTCCTTCATGGAAGTTAGAACTCAACAATGTTTTACCATACCCTTCTCTAATTATGGTGGTCTTTCTTTGATAGATATGTATTCCTTCTCACCTTCAATAAGCTCATTAGAAGAAACAACATGGACAAAGAATACAAGCCACTTAGAACGACAAAGAAATAAAGTTCTATCATTTAAAGTACAAGACATGATTCCCATTGGTCTATGACACTATAAACCATGAAATAAAGGTTCTCTAAATCTTGCTTTCAAGCACAATAAACTCAATACATGCTCCCTTAACATAGCATGTGCATGTCCTCCATCAAAAGCATTAAACATATGTATAAAAGGAATAAGTAAATACTCTTCAAACATGCTAAATCTCATCAAATTATCAAGATGGACATCATTATGCTTCTCTAAAAGCAAAGGATATGTCAGATATTTCCTAAATCTCTTCATATCTCTATTCATGGCACAAAACATAATCCAAATCATCAAGTTGTTCCACCAAGCATGCCAAATAGAGACTAAAGACATAGATAGCACATATATTTCATCAATATGAAGTCTATCAACTGCACTAAAGATCAATTTCTGTTCAAGATATTGACATGCCCTATCACAAGAATTCAACAAACATGCTCCCACAATCATAGATTTCTTTTTCATGTGTATTCCTACAACATGCATTTTGAAATTGATTTCTATGGACTTAGGACTACCATTGGAACTCTCAAAGGCAATTTCATGACTTTTAAGATTCAACAGACCTAAGAATTCATCATGCTTAGAATACTCAAGAACATGTAATGTTCCTTCTCTAGGCATATTATCATGAAATTCACAAGCTTCTTCACAAATTTCTAACAAACAATGATTTTCAATGAGCTTGGACTTTCATCTCGCATCAACAATGAAATGGATTTCACACTAGATAATCAAAGACATAGAATCAACAAGGAATAAACACTTGAGACCACGAAGGTAGAAGTTTGAACCAAGGATGGTAACATCAAATATCCATAATAATCGAACATCCAGGACAAACTTTGAAATTTTATTCATGTATAGCCCAAAGCCTTGCTTAAACAAGTCTTTCAAATATCTCAATTCATAAGAATATGATTCCAAGTTATTCCCATGACTATCAGTTATCAACAATTCACACATAGAATCCGCAGGCATGAATATAGCATTTCCACCAAACAAAGAATAATCATGTTTATAAACTTCATCATGTGTGACTTGTCTTGACACATGAAACACATAGTCTCAAGCATATTCTTTCACAAGTGATTCCTTCACAAATTCAAAATCCATAAAAAGCTATCACCAAACTCAAAGAAGTATAATACATGCTTCTCTAAATAAGTTATCATCATGATCAAGAAATTTCACTGTCGCACCTTGCTTATTAGCATCATAAGCATCTCTAAACACACATTTAGTCGTAGAAAGCAATCTTTCATGTTCAAATTGCAACAAACTATCACCAAGTGTAGAGATAACAGTGTACCACTTTAACATCGCATTCATCTCCCTTTTGTCATTTTCCTCCTTCATCTTGTTTACTCCTTTAGAAACCTGAAAATTAGGAACAAGTCAACAAGATAATGAATGGTAAATGTTAGAAATTGGGATAAAGTTCTGATGGAGGTCAAGGAACATACATGGCATGGGATAATTCATGGAAGATTTCATATGAAGATGCTTATGGAATAAAGGAGTTTATGTACAAGAGCTTGCATTTCAAATACAAGGTTGGAAGATCAAGAATGAAGAAAGACTTGTTGGAGATTGAAGATGATATTAATAATGATTGGAAGTTCTTGTACAAAGATCAATATTTTAAGTATAAGCATGGAAGTTTGAGGACGAAAGTAGCAAAGTTGGTATTGAAGCTAGACCATGACGAACAACTTGAAGTTTTTGGCAAGATTGAAGAACTTATGCTAGAAGATGATTAGCAAGTCGAAGAACCTTGTAATGTATTCAAGTATGAAGACTTATATAGGGGATTAGAAGGCATTGCAAGGTTGGAAATTTGAATGAACAAGGCTGAAACCTTCAGCAAATGTGTTGTGACTTTGCTAAACTTTACAACATTGTTTGAAGCACAACCATCAATGGAGGCTGAACCAAGGAAAGAGCTCGACATGTGAATGATTGAAGACATCAAGGAGGAGTGATTAAGCAAGAAATCAAGACATTTGAAGCCTTGGAAGTGTGGCTGCCCGAACTGGACAGATTGGTGAAAACTGCCAGAAATTTTCGATTTTGGTCCTCTGTTTTACAGCCTTAGTTATCTTGACTTTAGTTGGACTTTTCCACTTATTGTTAGCTGCTATCTTTATGTTCTAAGCTAGATTAAGAGGCTTAATTAAGTCCCTAATCATGTTTCGGGCTGAGCCTATAAATAGTGCATCACTTGTATTGCACTAGAACAATTAACTTGACAAACACTTTTCAGAAATTTTGTTGAATTCCAAATGGATTCAATTGGCTACTTGACCGAGAGTTGCTAGGGCTCTTCTAGGGTTCTTAGTAAAACTGTAGGGTTCATCAATACTTGGCTAGGGAAATTGATTTGGGTTGAAGAAATCCAAACTAATAGATCATATTGGAAGACAATCATGGTCATTAGTCACTAGCTTGAATCTCTTATTGAAGTCTTGGGCACAATTTCAGATTATTTGTGACTTTGGGTTTGGATAGATGGATGTTGAAATTCCAGCCATAATTCAAGTGAATCACATCAAATTCTCTTTGCTCCTTTTCAGAACCAAGGCACTCTCATTCTCTCTTTCGTTTTCACGACAGCTCTCCTTTTGTTCACTCAAATCATGGATCTCAAAGACACCCATCTCTTTTCTCTCTATGACACTCTCATTTTTCATCTCTTTCTCTTCTTCTTTTCTCTCACACTCTTTTCTCTGTATGACACTCTCATTTTTTCATCTCTTTCTCTTCTTCTTTTCTCTCACACCCTTTTTCTCTCTCAAGCTCTCATTCATTTTTCACTATTACTTCCATCTTTTGCCTTATTACTCCAATCCTTTGCATTGAATTCTTGAAGGTCTCCATATGTTCATTCTCTTCATGAATAGTCTCATTTCAACATCTTGCTTCCCTTGATTATGAGTCTCTTGATTTTGCACTCTGTCAACTAGCTTGTTCTTCATTTCTTGCCCCTTAGGAATGGATTTCTCTTCCTTTGAACAAGCTTCTTGCACCTTACATGTTGAATAAGGGCCATAAGTTGTTTTTCATAAGACTTCCCATGTGTTGTCTTCCTCTTCTTCAAGTGTCTTTCAGCTTCAATGGCCATGGCCATGTGAACCATATCTTCAAGATAGTCAGAGTAGTATGGCTCAACTAATTCCTAAACATCTTGATTCAAGCTATTGAGAAATCAAATCATTTTGCCTTCTTCATACTCCACTATTTTAGCTCTCTTCAATGCATTTTTCAACTCTTCATGGTACTCCTTCACACTATTGGATCCTTGAGTAACAACCATGCAGTAGAGCTTTGGTGCATATCTTTCTCTCATATATTTCCTCAATCCTTCCCATGTAGTAATATATACTCCAAGTATTCTTTGATATTTCCACCATAATAAGGCTTCGCTCTCAAAGCTATCAACAACTAGCTCCAACTTTTGTCCTTCCAAGTAGTCATGCTTCGCAAACACAAAAATTCCGAATCTTATGTACCATAGAAATATGGTATGCTCATATGATGGCTCCCAAGATATCTAAAATGGCCTCCTTTTCTTCCATATCTTCTTGGCCTCAATTCATTGTCATGGTAGTATCCATCATCATACTCCATATGTTCATATCTACTCCTAGATGGATGCATTTGTTGGTTTTTCCTTCCAACCCCTTCATATGGCACAAACTTCTTAGAAGAACTAGGATGTGATGTCTCCCTTCTTTCATCATGATAAGATAATTCAGATGAAATTTATCCATGATGTACCTACAAAATGAACAAACAAAAACAGGGGAATTTGTAAATCCTCACAATTCACTCGTGTATCACTCTTAGAAATGCCTTTTTCTCGCTCTAGTTTGCTCACCCCCTTAAGCTTTTAACCTCTCTTAGCTCTTCTTCAAGTTCTTAATGCAACTTCAAGTGTTGTCAATTACTCAGCAAGGCAATCAAATCAAACATTAAAAACTCAATGCAAATAGTTTGTATCTTCCAACATATAAGATTCAAAGAGATCAGAGTTTCAGAGAGAATGGTCAATGAACACAAGACAAATGATCAAACACATAGAATTCAAGCAGAATAGAGATTTGGATTTTATCTAACACCATGAGGTCAAAGAGTTTGTGGTCCAAATTTTTAGCAATTTCAATTGATCAAGTGTCACAATATTAAGTTTCCAATAGGCAATTCAATATAGTATATCACAATTCAAGCTCTACTCATCAATTTGATCAACATATCAATTGAATTCAACTTCCAATTTGTACCTTAAATTCAATTTCGAATTTCTACAATTTTTTTGATAGAAATTTTGTGCTTTTTTCTGTTTTTGTAGAGATGGTAGAAGAAGTAGAATCACCAAACAAATTGGATTTGCCTTGATTTTTGGTCTTGGACACAATTCCACAATTCACAATGGATCAAAAGAGTAGAAGTAGGAGTAATGTAGAAGAACAAACACAAAAACACATATGATCATAGGATTTTGAAGAAACAACATGATCTTACACTTAAACAAGAAAGCAATTAAAGATAGGAAAGCCTCTTAATGGAAAAACTTAAGCTCTAATACCAAAAAGATGATGTGTTCTCAAATTTGAAAGGAACCTTCCTTCTTCAATCAAAAATCAGAAAGATCTACCCAAGACTTCATACAAGAGGTTCAAGCTAGAACCATTGACCATAATGTCCCACAATATGATCTAATGGATTGAATTCCCAATTCAACTTAATTACCCTAGAAAAGTGTTGAAGATCTCTAGAGTTTCACTAAGAACCCTAGAAGAGCCATTAGATGTACACTCAAGAAAAGTTTTATTTAATCCAAAGGATTCTCTCAATTGTTTGAAATGTCTTTGTAGAATAAGTTGGTTCACTAATTATTACAAATGCGACTATTCATAGTCTCAACACTAAGAAGCCCTAAGAATGATTAAAGACTTGTTTAACCATCTAAACTAGCTTAAAACATATAGACAAGTCATTAAAAACAAGTGAAATCGTCCAAAAAGAGTCAAGATTGCATTTGGGACCAAGATAGGGGAAAAATGGAAAATGGGCTATCCGATGCCGGGTGACATGCCGATCATAGCACCGGTAATTCTCTAGGAATCCCAGTGCAAAAATATGGTGCTACTGTCCGGCGACGAATAGGTTCCTATAGAGCTCCTAATGGTGCTCTTTTGTGCCATCCAGTGCTTGCTCGTGCCATCTCTACTACACACTCATTTTGCACCGTGCCAACTTCTTCACAAGCCTTCCAAGGCTTTCCAACCTGATTCCCAAAGTAGCCAAGAACTTGTTCCTTGATAGTATACTCCTCATTGATGTCTTCTATCATCCAGAAGATGAATTCCTTCCTCGGTTGCTCTTCGTCCATTAGTGGTTCTTCTTCTAGGATTGTTGGGAAATCAGTCAACTCTTCTCTCCTTTGTACAAATGTGATCAATGCTTCTTTCATCTTCAAAGTATCATTCTTAGACTTGAAGTATTGATCTTTGAACAAGAACTTCCAATCATTGTTAATATCATCTTCAATGGAGATCATATGTTCTTCAAGTTCATGAAAAATCTCCAACAAGTCATTCTTCCATCTGCCAAATAAAAGTAAAAATAGTTTCCATGCCGTACAAATTCAATCATCGAAAAGTTCTATACATATATATATATATATATATATATATATATATACACACACACACACAAATAAAAGTTTAGAGCACAAATTCCATAGATAGCATTCACTTGGTCATTAATTATAAGAGCAAAGTGAATAATTCCATCAAAAGAAAGACGATAGAATGAATATTGAGGAGAACGCCAAATATAAGGGTTTAAGAATACCAAATAGGACCATGATTAGTGACATTTTTTGTCAATGCACGAAAAGAATCTTGACAAGTCTTGCTTTAAGTCATTGAATTAAAACTTTAAATTTATTTTAAAGCACAAACTAAAGACTTAGGACTAGGACTTCCAGTTTGTTTGGTAGGAGTGAAAAGGGGAAGTAAATTAGCAACATAATGACAGAATTACTTCGTTTCGTTTGGCAGCAAGTAAATAAGAAGAGATCATTTTAATTTAAAACCATCCAATGCATTGGTAAGATAATTCTACCGAATATGAACTACAAAGAACAAGTGATATATTAAATGTTCAATACTGCTCCACGATTAAAAAATGAATAAGAAATCAAAAACTACAAAAGAGACATACTAAAGGAGAATAATAAAATTTTGGGACAAAATATCAAAATAAAGTACATAAACAACTATTATGAAATCTAAGCACAAAAAAAAACCCCTAAAAATATCGCCACTATGGGAAGCCAAGCACTGCCTTATACTACTACAAGTTTTCAAACCACAATCCCTTTTTCGACCAGAAAAGAATCCTCAAATTCAACAACATTAAATCAATGGGGGAAAGAAAAAAACAATTAAACCCAACTTTTCCTGAAGAAAATAAACATGTAACACAATCTCTACATATACAAATAAACCAAACAAAAATACCTGTTTTTGCAACAAGATGCCTATGGCTTTCGCCTTCACCTTCCTTATGGACTGCTTTTTGAAGCACAACAAATGAGAGAAAAATAAAACAACAAAAAGTAGACCTTTTCTGTTTTCTTTTGCTATTCTCTATGTAGTATAGAGAGAGGATGAAAAGAGTAGAATATATGCAAGAGCAGAGAGGGAAATTGTAATCTCTCTACACTTGACTTTGAGGACACTTATTTTCGCTCTATCTCTCTCTTCTTATTTTTTTAAGTTTATTTATTATTATTATTAACAGACTCATAAATGGTTCACATAGTGACCTGAAATGTTTTTCCTAAAGCACATCATTATATTTTTTGATTACTTAAATATTAAAAAGTATCGCTCGAAAGAATATATATTACTATTTAGCAAGTATTTCATTCATGTGACAACGTATTTCAATATTATTTCTTTCTCACAAACACGTAGACTACCTATCTCTCTCCCTCTCTCACCCCTTCAGCTTTTGTGTTGGAATAACCAAAATCACCGATGTGCTAGAGAAGAAGAAGAAGAAGAAGAAGTTTTGTAACAAATATTTTCTACTATTACCTTAAAGAATCAAAATTTCTATTTTCAATTTCCTGATTAGCAAGAAATCACCTCCACGTCTAGCCAGTTTGAAGGGTAGAGCTAGATAGCCCTTTTCTCTTGTGCAAGACCACTACTTGAGGAGATATGTTTTTATCTTTACCAATGGTTGCACTCTTTTTGCTTCTCTCAGCCATGGATTGTAAAGAATTGGAGCTAGCTTCTGCAATTTCCAACAAAACCGGAGCAAGTCTTGAAGACTTTGAAAAAATTGTCTCACTTAGAATCTATTCTTTAATCTTCTTCCTCTTGCCACTCACTATCATCACATTAGCAGGAGCTTCGAGGGCTCCCGACGATGGTGGATTGTTTCTTGTGCCACACCTTTCGATTCCTATTTAGCATTTTTCTAGTTGTGTTATATATTATTTTGTTATTAAAAATAAATTCAATGAACCAAGATTACCAAACATTAAGATTTATAATATTCTTACTTATAATTTTGAAAGAGTCCATATACTTTTTTAAATAATCCAAGAAATATAAAGAAGTTGTTTTGTATCATGCATCTAACTAAAAGAAATTATGTTTTGGACATTTTCAACATAACTGACTCATAAATGGATCACTGAATGACATTAAATTTTTTTTCCTAAAGATCATCATTATCTTTTTCGGTGAATATATTACAATTTAGCAAGTCTTTCATTCGTGCAACTACCTATTTATATAGCCAATCTTTCTCGCACACACACTACCTATGTCTCTATGTGTGTGTCTCGTGAGATCCATCTATGAGCCAAGAAATAACCGATGAAGCTATATCAAATGCCACAGATTGGCAAGAAGACAACTGAATTACAATGGCAATCAGGAATCAAGTAAATGCCTTCAATTTCCCTAAATGTTTTATAATTTTCGGTTTTGTTTTTGTTATTTTTATCTATTATGATGTATTGATTTTCTTTTGAATCTCTCTAAATGTTTATCTCTGATTCACTAGCTGTTCCAGAGACTTAAGGAAATATTCCCTGTTGCTCTTGACTAAAGCAAATTCTTTTCTAAAGCTGCATCATCTAATCCGCTTTCCTGCCTCGAAGGAATTTCAAACGTTTCTTACATTAGACATTCACTATCACGACAAATCACTGTCAAAAGTATAGGTTACCCCATCAAAAATTGAAGAATAGCATTTTTGGACTCCTTTGATGGTTAACATGGCCAAACTCATCAAGTAATAGTGGTTTTTGATCTTGATACTACTCGCCAATTAGAGGAAGTATAGCTGGCTTTCCAGAAACACCATCAGCAAGTTCCCTTTCACCTGACGGGGGTGAATGCCGTATTGGCATAATATCATCATGAATGCTCTTTTTTTTTATTTGACTCTACAGGTTCCATCTGCCAAATGAATGTAAAAATAGTTTTCATGAGGTGCATATTTGGTAATTGAGAGTTTATAAATATA
>JAOXNR010001198.1:0-10199 GCA_028571225.1 Parsonsia alboflavescens
TATGCTTTCAAGTAAAATAATTTTGTTCCAAATGAAGTGTCTTTTTCAGTTGTTGAGGGAATATTAGTATTTATAACTTTGTTTTCCTATCATACCCTTTTACTGCTTCCTTTAAAGGGATATAAATAGATAACGGTTTTGGATCTCCTATTACATGATTGTGTGTCATTATCTGTTATATTAGTAAAAATTTAACATTTGTTAAGTTACGAATAAGATTTTGATTAATATAACTTGGAATGACACATAAATGTGTAAGGGCATATCCGAATAATGAATAGAATAGGATTCTACTTGAACTGTTTTATTGTAACGGTATTTTAATCAAATTAATTTAAAGTTATACCCTTAAATTATCTTAATTCAAGTACTCACATACAAAAACCAATATTAAAAGAAAATTAAAAAAAATAATAAGTAGAGTAATTCTAAACCTTTTAATTTTCCGTCTAAAATTGAATATTTTATTTTGACTTGTATAAATGTTAATTAAATTTTTTAATTCATTTTAAACTTAATAATAACAATTTCTTAATAAAATTTTAACAATTAAAAAATAAAACATGTATTTCCAAATAATTCAAAATAGAAATAGATACACTCAATTCACATGTAGAAAGAGGGAGTATTAATTAACTAATTGCCAAATTGCTAGGTAGCACAAGACCAAAAGTCACAATCTTTTGAGTGGTTATACAACAATATATATTAGGCGTCAACCCATCCCATAATTATCCGTCTATAGTAATATTTGTAATCCTTTAGGGAAGAGAGAGAAAGAAGAGAGGGAGAGAGATCATTATCATTATTAAGTCATTAACAAACATCGCCAGCAACCACCTCATAATTTAGCAAAATGCATGCACCCAAGTCCCTATATATACCCCACCCTTCCATCTCCCATTCTCCTCAGTAATATCCCTCCAACTGAGACAGGGAGAAAGAAAGTAAGTTCTCTGCTTCTATTACAAAGATCAATCGATAGATCATGCCTTGCTACACTGCAGGAAAGTCTTTTCCTAATTCAGTGTCTGTAACTATGTTTTCCAAATGCACCATTTTCCCTTCTCAAAATTCCACTTTGGGAGACCTCAAACTCTCCGTCTCTGACCTTCCCATGCTTTCCTGCCATTATATTCAGAAGGGCTGTCTCTTCCATCGCCCTCCTTTTCCCTTCTCTGAACTCATTTCTCTTCTCAAACGAAGTCTCTCACAGACACTCTCTCAGTTTCCACCCCTCGCTGGTCGTCTCACCACCGATGCCGACGGTTACATTTACATAACCTGCAACGATGCCGGAGTCGACTTCGTACATGCAGATGCTTCCCATGTCCATATCCGTGAGATTATGGGGTCTGTGTACGTTCCAGACCAAGTCAAGGAATTCTTCGCCATGGATAGAACTGTGAGCTACGAGGGCCATTTTAGGCCTATTTTAGCAGTCCAGGTGACGGAGCTTGCTGATGGCGTGTTCATAGGCTGCACCGTTAATCACGCCGTTACTGACGGCACCTCATTCTGGAATTTCTTCAATTCCTTCGCCGAGGTGTCCAGAGGAGTTAGAAAGATCTCGAAGACTCCCCATTTCAGCCGAGGATCAGTCCTGATCTCTTCGGCGAAACTGAAAGTTCCCGACGGCGGACCCAAGGTCACGTTCAACCTCGATGCCCCTTTGAGCGAGAGAATTTTCAGTTTCAGCAGGGAATCCATCTCGAAACTGAAAGCTAAGGTGAATAATCCCACGTGGAATGTTAACGGCGGGATAGACATTGCCGAATTGATGGGGAAGCAGAGGAACGATCCTCTCAAAACGGTGGCTGAGTTTTCATCCTTCCAGTCCCTTTGTGCGTTACTCTGGCGCGCGGTGACACGTGCGAGGAAACTACCCAATACAAAAACGACGACGTTCCGGATGGCGGTGAATTGCCGCCACAGACTGGAGCCGAAACTGGAGCCGCTGTATTTCGGTAACGCAATCCAAAGCATACCGACTTACGCATCGGCTGGTGACGTCCTGGACCGGGATTTGAGGTGGTGCGCCGAGCAATTGAACAAAAACGTGATGGCCCACGATGACGGTATGGTGAGGAAGTACGTAGAGGATTGGGAGCGGGACCCACGCTGCTTCCCGTTGGGCAACTTTGATGGGGCGATGCTTACGATGGGAAGCTCCCCTAGATTCCCAATGTATGATAATGATTTCGGGTGGGGCAGACCCGTTTCCGTTCGGAGCGGTAGGGCCAACAAGTTCGACGGCAAGATTTCGGCCTTTCCCGGGCGAGAGGGCAACGGAAGCGTTGATCTGGAGGTGCTTTTGGCACCTGAGACAATGTTGGGTTTGGAGTCCGACCCAGAATTCATGCAATATGTTTCGAGTTACTATTAATCGAATATATAAATAAAGAAAAATAAAAGATAATGATACCTAACGATGGAAAAAAAAAAAGAAATAAATCAATCATCCCAGAGACCCGAAGAAATTGGAGGATTAACGAATATTTTGGATCTCCTTGTAACATATGCTACTCTGCTCTGTTGTATTTTACCTTCTGTTTTTGGTCCAATTTTAACATAATAGAATCGAAATTTTAAATAGGACATGAAGGGTAGATACAGTTTGACATTGGAATGGTTTGACTTTGATGACATTTCATCTGATAATTTTGTTCTTTCCTCTTTTTTTTTTTTTTCCTAAAGCATGATAAGTCCTGCTTATGGGGAAAACGGAAACGGGGTCTTAATCCGAGATCCAGTCCACATAATAAATAAATATCCTTATGATAAAATACGTTCAAATAAAATTGAGATCAATAAAAAAAAGATATCTTAGAACAAATTATTCATAGAGAAGTTTTGGACAAATAACCACAGCATTTGAGGTTCAATCATATGTGAGAGCTTGAGGTCTCTCTACCAAAGAGCTGGAGACCTCGTCAATACATAGACAACTTGCAAGGGACGTAATTCAATGCAAATGACATGTATGAGAATTACTCTTTTGAATAAAGGGAATATTGAAAGAATTAAGGAGAAATTGATTGGGTGAGATCACACAATCCATGCTGGTAAATAGAAGTGGATAGGAGGGAAGAAAATGTACTACAATTTTATTCAGAAATATACTACGATAACAAAAACAAAAAGAGGTAATCTATCTTTTATTCAGAAAATAAACTACCATTTTATTCCTTCGAGAATTTTATTTCCCTGACTCTAACATCAGAACTCTCCCTAGGTCAATTGCCCAGCTCCATTCCGTTGATCTTCTTTATTGGTTGTAGGCGCTGTGACTGATGGAGATAATCTGGAGACCTGATTGAACTCTTATTTACCTTACACGAATCCAAAAAATAAAATAAAAAACAAAAGGAGAAACAAAAATTATAGCAAATGGATTGGGATTCCTTCACTGAATTTGAGTATAAGAGCATATATCAATTTCTTGTTCCGGTGCACATCAGCTCATTGACAAATGATAAGAGATAAATACGTTAATTCTTGATTTGTGAAGATTCATGTGATGCCGGCATAGGACTATACATCAAGCAAAAACGTCTTTGCAGGAGAAGGAGGAACAATTGAACCAAATTTTAGTAAATCTTAAAAGGGATTCGATAAGTTATCGTTTTCTTTGTCCCTTGCCCCCATTAAAGCATCCTGCAAAAGCCTGAAGAGTTGTATTATTGGAAATTCAAGCATGAATATTAGAGTTAGTTAATTATGTAGTCAGAGCGATCTTAAATTCTTTTTCTATGGTAAATCTTTGGTTTCATGGATAGATAAGCATATTCCCAGCCAGAATAACTGAAGGATAAATAAATATGAGTCAGACTCCACCATTTTATCTATTTATTTATATTTATAAAATCCCAAGAAATGAACCAATGTGTGGGGATAAAAACATCATCATCATTCATCAAGTACATCTCACAATACAGAAAAAATGGAGAGCTGAATTCTGAAAATTTCTGTTTTTGTTGGGCCACTGGCAACCTTTTCTGCAATATTATTTAAAACGGAACACTGCATCTGGAGATATGATATGATCAATACGTTTAATTATATCCCATATTGCAATAAACTATAGATGTGAATAGTTCATGATGAAAACGAAGGCTCTCCTTCATGAAAATTGACAGGCAACGACTCAGTGCCCATGTATTTCAAAGCGTCAATCCCCACGCCGTGGGCAATCTCCATAATGAGACTCCAATGCTTTTCACTATATAGCTTCGAATGAGACAAACGAGTAACAAGTGGACACCAAATATTACTGCACGTAGTTCATCAGTTGGTAATGATCAGAAAAAATTGAGTAATTTTGAATTGAAATTGAAAGTTCTCTGAACTCCTATGATCCATAAATTCGTTGAATTCTGTTCAGATTGCTAATCTTCAAGGAAAGTACTGGATTAGAGATGTCGAAAATGATTATTAACTCTTAATTAAGAGAATCCAACGTGAGAAGGAATCTAGGTTTCAATATTTAATGTTTATTTACCTGACGTTGTTTCTTAAGCATGAATCAATATCTTTAAAAGGATAACGTTGGATGGATTAAGAGTTCAACGAAGAACTAGAGAATATTCTCAAATCTTTCATTATATTGAATAAACTTGTCTACCGAACAATACAAGAGCCCTATTTGTAACTGTTATAAGATGTCCAATTGAATTAAACTATCAACAAAACATTAATTTAAAACATTCTCAAATAGACTTCTAATTGAATTAGGAAAATAATTAAAAGACTTAATTTCAAATAACTAAAAAGCATGGTCAAAATTAATTTGACCAATAAAACTCACATTCTAAAACTAATTTGCCCACGTGGGCATGGAAATAATTTGGCCAACTGATGATGATGAAGAATTCGGTTTAGTTTGGATAGAATTCTTCACTTCAAATTTGAATTCCATTATTTTGATGATGATGATCAGGAGATGGTGCATGGAATCACATGAACAGAACATGATCGGATGCCAATTGGGCTGAAGATTGGGCCGGTGAATTGAAGAGTGGTTTTCAATCAAAATTCCAACCTTTCTTTTTTATTGGGGCCAACAACCGGTGCTGGCAATAAATGACCGGCGCCGGTTATCTCACCAGGTCCATGCACCGGGACTTCTCTGTCTCGGCTTCTCCTCGAGCTGGTTTCGCCCGATGCCGGTTCATGCCTCAGTTGCCGAATCCATTTGTCCTGTTTTTTATCCGTTTTGAATCTTTTTCACTCTAAACTCAATATCCAAGATTTTCTTAATATTAAACAATATTTTATTTACTTAAATTCTGTCCTTCGAACCTATTTAAACTCTAAATAAAATTGTTTTATCTCATTATTGGACTAATTGAATGATTCATTTCTCTAGAGCATTTGTTCTCAGAATAGATGATCAAATCTTTACTTTTAACACTTCCTTAGACTTCATCAAAGTGACTATTCTATTGTTTTGGTCTTTTTCTACATTATTTTTTTATTTTTGAGAGAGCATATAAATTGTGGATTTTATAAGGAAACATATAGAGTAGAAATTTGCATATGTACACAAGGTGAAGAACCTTTAGTGCTTACAATTTGTATTTAATGACAATTTGTATAAATAACATAAGGTCACTCATAACATTTTTATGTGCTAATTTACATAGTTATTCAACTAGCCATATATAGCTGGGATACCAGAATATCTTTTCTCACTAGATTTAAGCTAAATCAGTGAATTTCATTCCTAAACTCTATTTAACTTTTAACATACATTCTCAACATTTTTTCATAACTTTTTAGATTCTCAAATATTTTTTGATTTGTATAATTGATCCTTTTACTAGTTCTATAGATAATTTTTTCAGGTTAAATACCATTCAAAAAATGTTTAGGAATCCAAAATATTTAAAAAATCGAATGTGGACCAACATCGAAAGTTAAAATAGTTTAAGATGAAATTTACTTATTTGTTTAACAAAAATAACTTAATAAAATAAAATTTTCATAACATAAGAAGTTTTTTTAAAAAAAACAAGCACTTCATTTAAAAATAATAATAATAATTCATTTAGTTTAATTGTTTTAAAAAGGTTTTAAAAAATGACAAAATTTAGCTTATTTTTAAATGAACTTATCCGACCCTTTTTTTCAAACAATTATCTAAAACACCTTTTTTCTTTTTCTTTTCTTTGATTAATAATTTTTTCTTTTTTTCTATTCTTTCTATTTTACTTTATTTTTATTAATATTTTCTTTTTTTCTCTAACTGCTTTATTATGAAAATAAATAATTTAAACACAATAGATATTAGTTCAGCTAAAATACATTATAACTTACATAGTATTTTAATAAAAAAATAATATCAAAATATTTAAAAGTTTTTTAATTATTTTTTTTTAACTAAAAAATGGATCTAAATTACAACATTCAAATAAGAAACATTTTAATTTAGAAGATAAACTTTTCTTCCAAAAATTATTGCAAAAGAAAAAAGGAATCCCAGTAAGCTCTAAATTTATTTAATCATGAGCAATTGGTTTGAGCATTTAGTTTACTTAATACTCAGTACGTTTGCAATTGAATGTCTCATTTCCTAATTTAGTTAAACTTTTATTAAGAAAAGTACTATTACAATATTAAAATTAACTAAGTCAAACGGGAACAGTCAAATCTGGACGGAGGGAGTATATAAAATGGTTGGTAGTTTAGATTTTTGTTAAATAAATCTACAAATTTCATCCTTAAACTATTTTAAATCTTCAATGTCGGTCCTCAATCTATTTTTTAAACCTTTTGGGTTTCTAGATATGTTTTTGAATTGTAACATAAGTCCTTTGACATGAAAATAATTACCAGGAAAACTGGTAAGAGGACCTATTCTACAAATCAAAAAAATGGTTGGAAACCTAAAAAGTTAAGAAAAAATATTAAGGACCTATGTTGAAAGTCGAAAATAATTTAAGAATGAAAATCACCAAGTTATCCTAAATTTAATTAAAACATAATATTATTAATATATTATATATTTTTTCTAATACAATGATAGGTTTCCGCAAATGTTTGCAGAGATATTCACCTGATTAATGAATTAATTTTGATTAAATACCTATTGTGATATTTAATAAGTTAGTTTGTTGTGTACTCAATTTAATACTCCCTTCATCCGGAAATAAATATCTCATATTTTATTTTGGGTTGTTCGGAATTAAATGTTCCATTTTCTAAACTAATAAAAATCTTATTAAGAAAATTGATAATATATTGTGTTAATAAATTAAGTCAAATTTTTTTTATTAAAATGCATGTAAATGAAATTAGGATGGGAAATACTAAGATTAATAAATAAAAAGTACCATAGCGTGCTACTCATTAGGAGTTGTATATGTATATGTATATTTTGAATATAACTGAAGAATGATGTTAACACATTCAAAGATCCTCGTTAGAATTTGAATTCATTTAATCCCATTTTCTTCTCTCTTTTTAGCCAACAGCCAAGCGGGTAGTTTTCCTCCTCTCTTTTTTTTTTTTGATTTTTCCGTTAAAATATGAATTCATTTAATCCCATTTTTCTTCTTTGTTTTTTCCCAACAGCCAAGTGGATAAAGTGAGTGAAGCTTGATCTAAAAATAGTGTAATGCTTCGATCCCAAATTGAAGATTGATTTTCACAAAAATGATCATGAAGGAATGGTAAAGGGAAAATCAGGAGATGAAAGCAGGGATGCTGAGTAGGAAAATGCTAGAAACTTGCACTAATTTCTCCACCTAGAAGTTTAACATTATTTCGGAATGATTAAGAGAAAAGAAACCTACTTGTATGCTTGAATCCCCATAAACTCCTGCTATGTCGGCAAAATATTCAGGAATCAGTATATTGCCAAATCACGAAAATCGACGACGGGGGATAGAAGACGTCCAATTGATTAAGGAGAATCACCATTCTGTTTTGAATCTTTTTTTATTTTTTCTTAAAAATAAAAATAAGCGTGATCAAGTATCTGGCCATTTCATGACTATTATCTCAACGACAAAGATTTTGAAAGACCCCAACAAGGGGCAGCATTCAGGACATCCATGAGGTGACTCAACAATGATAGCTTTCTTTCTAAACATTTTCAAATGATGCAAAATCCAGATAAGGTCACCTCCCATCACCAAAACATGGAGCTGCGACTGCAAAACCATTATACAAATGGTATCTTAGCTTCCAGCTGCAGTTGGAACAGCAACAGGCTTCGAATCTTCTGCCTTCTCGTGTTCTTTATTTAGCATCTGTAAGATAAAACAAAAATGCTCTAGTTATCAACAAATCTTCCATCAACAATTTGACAAAAATAGCTAGTACAACAAAATGTCATGAGAAAAGGAAAACTCAATTCTTGAGAACAAACATGCAAATAGAACATTTTATTAGCATTTCCTTCTGTTACATCCAATCTTAGGTAGTGTTGTAACATGAACTATCGACAAGCTTCTGAAAATAAAGTATTAGCTTGAGGCTCTACAGGCAAATGAATGAGCTTGCTTCTGTCACTATCACTTGATAATCTTAAATTCTGCAACGGACTTGCACATCAGGATATAAAGCTTTTGACAAACATCTAATTGTCCACAGAAAATACGGGCAACTGCATTTTTTGACATTCATATTTATATGCAGTACCAATGGGAATTATTAGTTGGCATCTGTCAGTGCACCGCCAAAATAGCTAATTGCTAAGAGAATTAAAACAAATTATGGTGGGATCCTCTGAGGGGATATTTTTATAGCATGTAAGTGCCCTAGCATTAGCTACTGAGACCACCATAAAGATACAGAGAGAATAGAACTTCGCCAAGAAAAAGGTATCTCACCTTGTTGTTGATCAAATTATGAAGAGCAATTACACTTCTGATAAGGGAAGAAAGGTATATAACCAACATCATATCATTTGTTTTCACTGCAAACACAGAAACCCAATCAACCATTCAAATACTTAAAAATGGACCGATCCTTAATCTGTATCCAAGGAAGAGAACAAAACAAACCAAATTACAACATAAAACCATACCTGCAAAGGCTTTTATTAGTTCAGTCACATTAAGATTTGGAAGTAAGTTGAAAACATCCTGTAAAGAATTAAAAAATTCAGATTAAAACAAAGAACCTTTAAAGCAAAAACTTGATGAATGTGCATATATGAGCATATATTAGCCCGATAAAAGCAATATTGTAATGACATGCTAATGCACAGATAAATTAGCAGAAATCAAATAATTTAAAAATTAAATAAATGAACAAAAGAGTACTACATCATATCAAAAGATGAATCAGCAGAAGAATCAACAGTCCATCAACTTCCCTGATATATGATTACTGTTGCATGTGTGTTTTTCAATAAGGATAACTTACAACAAGAAATAAATAAAGTACATCAACAAAATGCTCTTATTACTACTCTGCAGAAAACAGAATGATTGATACTACAGGATACAAGATGCAAATAAATGCAAGTTAAATTAATAAACATCGGAGGTCAAAGGTTTAGAACGATGTAAAGGTCTGGGAGCTTAGTAAATCCAAAGCACATAAGAGAAAATGGACTACATTCCCATATTTCAATGCTGTCAAAGTTGGGGCATTTGATTCTATATCTGGTTAAACAACACAAATATAATATAAATATATATATATATATATATATTTATATATACACACACACATGTATTGTACTACATGTATGCACCAGAAAGTTATCTGATAAAGTTGAGCAAAAACAGAAAACATGGATGACATATATAGCATATAATTACTAAACAATTTTCAGTTGGCACAAATATCAAGAATGGAAGGAAGAAAAAAGTATTCATTAGCAATATAACCCCTGGTAAAAGTTCAAAACCAAACCTGCAGATGGTAGAGAATCTCATGGTTCAATGGCAATCTCCCATCAATAACAAAATCAAGATACTCCCGGATCTCTTTAAGTCGTGCATCTAATCCCTTCAGAGCTGCAAGTTTTCCAGTGACCTACATAAAAAAGAGATCACTGTTATTGTCTTATTCATGGTGGCAGGTCAAAATCAATTACTATCAACTATAAATGCTGGAAACCTCTGTTGCAAGGGTACTAATAGTTGTGTCCTTTACATCTCTAAGTAAGTGCTCAACTCCTGCTCACAAGAAATTTGACAGACATATCAGAAACAAATGATTTCTTTTTCTATTTCTTTTTT
>JAOXNR010001199.1:0-10198 GCA_028571225.1 Parsonsia alboflavescens
CTGAACGTCCCAACACATAGATCACCTATTTAAATCAATTTGGACCTTATTGCATGTTATGCTAATATGTAAGAATTGCTCATTAAGATTATAGTCTTTTACACTTTTTCTCAGAAAATGATAGCCTTTTTGGGCATAAATCCCAACACTTCCAACCTTGTATTTGAAATACATGCTCTTGTACATAAACTCCTTTATCCCATAAGCATCTTCATATGAGATCTTCCTTGAATTATCCCATGCCATGTATGCTCCTTGATCTCCCTCACCTTTAGCTTCCTCAATGCTTTTTTAGTTTACCATCAGATTAGGATCAAGGAGGCCTAGATTCACACCTCTTTCAAAGTAGGGGGTGGGATTTATTGCAATAATGTCATGTCTTTAGGGCTAAAGAATGTTAGGGCCACCCACTAGAGCATGGTGAGCTTGGTGTTCGAGGAACAAATTGGGAGGAACCTTTAGGCTTATATTGATGATATGGTTATCAAGAGACTATCCGAGAAGGACCACTTGATTGATTTGATGGAAATGCTAGACAACCTTAATAAGTACCAAATGAAGCTCAACCCGTCCAAGTGTTCCTTCTGAGTAGTAGTTGGCAAGTTCTTTGGTTTTATGATGACGTAATATAGAATAGAGGTAAACCCTTAGAAGGTACAGGCAATCAGCAACATGAAGGAACCTCGCTGTATCGAGGAAGTCCAGAAGCTAACTGGCTGCTAAATAGCCTTGGGAAGATTCATGTCCAAATTCAAAGAACAATGCTTATCTTTCTTTAAAGCATTGAAGGGAGCTCACAGGGATTTCCAGTGGACTGAAGAATGTTCGGTAGCCTTTTAGGGCTTAAAGACTACTTAGCAAAGCTCTCTTTGTTAGCTAGCCCAAAATTATGAGAGGCATTGTTTATGTACTTGGCTGTATTAGAGCTGGTGGTAGCCATTGTTGTGTTGAGAGAAGAAAATGGTATATAAGTGCCCATCTACTATGTAACCAAGGCAATTCAAGAGGCTGAGATTTGGTATTCTAATATGGCGAAGTTGGCTTATTCTCTGGTCTTAGCTAAAAGAAAATTGCGAGCATATTTTGATTCGCATATCATAAACATATACACAAATGCACCACTCAAACAAGTATTCCATAAACCTGACATATCTAGTAGGATGTTTAGGTAGTCGATTGAGTTAACTCTGGCTGATTTCATAGTTGAGACCACCTTGGCTATGAGCCCACCTGAGGTTGCCATTGACTAATGAACGAAAGAAGAACAATGCAACCTTTAAAGGCTATCTGTAGATAGTGCTACCTATCAAGAGGGCAAGAGGGTCGAGATAATCCTGGCATCTCCAGATAAGATCATTAAGTTGGAAAAAGCAATCAAAATCACCTTCGAAGTGTCAAATAATCAAGTGGAATAAGAAGACTTGCTAGTTGGAATAAGAAGGGCCACCAACATGGGCATAAGAAGGTTGGTGGCAGAAAGTGATTCCCAGATAGTTGATGGATATGAAGGAGTGATCAAGGTATTGGAGAACTCACGGAAGCAATCATATGCAGAGAATAGAGGATTCAAGTTCAATCACAAAGATGGAGCTTCAAAGAATGGATTAAAGAGATTCAAGATGGAGAGGTTAATGTGCATTTACAAAAAGACTTATATTTTAAGTTCAAGGTTGAAGCTTCAATAAAAAAGAAGTTCTTGATAACAATGAAAGAAAAAGAAGCCAGGGAAATTATGAGAGTATCTTTGAAAATAACGAGCTTGACGATTGGAGGTTCATATATAAAGACTTGTATTTCAGATATAAGTATATGGATGTAGTTGATACGAAGGCAATGTTAGCATTGATGCGAATCAAAGATGAACAACTTGAAGTTGATTCCAAGATTAGAGAAATTAATCTTGAAGTTGAAGAACTTTGGAATGTAATCAAGATTGAAGATTTATATGAAGATCTAGAAGGCTTGAATACATGTTCAAAAGTTCCTAAAAAGTATCCCAAGAAGTGTATAACTTGAATGTTTTGTGTTTGTGAGTTCTAGTGTCACTCTTGTGCATTCTTCTACAATGATTTTACTATGATTAGTTTTTAAGTTAGCGTCTGAGAGAGATTGAGCTTTGATAGCTTTCCTTGGTTCAAATTCAATTTAATATCATTGAGCTCGAGCGACCACTTCATTGTCCTGCCTGATAGCTCGAGTTTTGCTAGAGCTTGTTTTAGTGGCAGATTGGTCAATACTCTTATTGGGTAAACTTCAAAATTCCTTGAGGTAATAACAATCAGGCATAGGAATTTTTCGAGGTCTAAATATCTAACTTCAGGACCTCAAAGCAAATGGCTTACATAATATATTGGAAACTGTAAACCTGACCTTTCTACTAGTAGCACCAAGCTGATTGCCTTTTCTATTGTAGTTAAGTACATCAAAATCTCCTTGCCCAACCTTGGGGAGACAAGTTGTGGGGGCTTCCCAGGAAGGTCTTTCAATCTGTTGAAAGCTATTTGGTAATCTCTAGTCCATTGAAAATCTTTCAGCTTCTTTAGGACGTCGTAAAATTTTTCTCCTTCGTCAGCCATTTTGCTGATGAAGCGAGCTAATGTTGCCATCTTTCCTATTAGACTTGGGAAATCTTTAATGCTTTTGGGTGGTTCCATGTCCAATAGTGCTTTTATTTTATTAGGATTGGCATCAATGCCTCATTCTGATATCATGAAGCCTAGGAATTTACTTGCCGAAACCTCGAAGGTACATTTTTCAGGGTTGAGCTTCATACGAGCAACTTTTAAAGTCTTGAGAGTCTCCCTGGTCTCTTCAATGAAGTCTTTAGAGTTCTTGGACTTAATCACAATGTCTTCCACACATACTTCAATGTTCCTACCTAGTTGGCTCTTGAAGACCTTGTGCATAGCTCGGTGGAATTATGCTCTTGCATTCTTTAGACCAAATGGCATCTTGGTGTCGTAGTAGGTCCCGACCTCTGTGATGGGTCTTTTCCATATCTTCTATCGCCATTGGAATTTGGTGCCAATTGTTTGCATCTAAGAAACACAGCCATCGGTAACCAGCTTGTTGAGTCTACCATTTGAACGATGTTCAAGAGTGCGTATGAGTCCTTTTAGCAATATTTATTCAGCGCGGTGAAATCCACACACATCCTCTGAAGGGAACCGAATCCTGAATCCACAAGGAAACGAGATTCGGAGTCCCAGGATTTTTAAAAACTTTCCCATAAAGAAGTTGAGATTGATACCTTTTTGAAGATTCGGAGATCTATCATGCAGAATGGATCTGGATGTCGTGATCTACTATGAAAAACATCTTCTAATCTATTCCCTATCTGTCTAGGTGAACAGAAAAGAAAATAGAAGACCGGAGAATTTATGAGTGGACTGGAGAAAAGAGACATTCTGTAACTTTTCTGTAGAAAGAAAAATTATGTTTGTTTTTTCTTTTTTTTAGGGTTTCAAAATTGTTTTCTTCTAGCTATTACAGGATTAATAAATAATCTTTTAAATAACTAATTTAAAAATATGGGTTTTCTATGGGCGAAGAGCCCAACAGCCCAACAATCATTTTATTTAATTAAAGGTCCATTAATTATTCATTGGATCATGAACCCAACATAATTATTTTGGCCCTTCAATTAAAGCCCAATATTTATTTTTATTCTTAGCCCATCAAATAATTAATCTCATGGATCTAAGTCCAAATTAATTATAAGTCTAATAAAAATAAATATCCAATTGATTATTTCATTCAAGTCCAATAATAATTAATCTTATAGAGCTAGGTCCAAATTAATTATAAGACTAAATAAAATAACTAGCCACTCCATTATTTTATTCAAGCCCAACAATAATTAATCTTATGGACATAAGTCCAAATTAATTATAAGAGTAAATAAAATAACATATTAATTTTTATTCAAGCCCAAATAACTAATTTCAAAGATTAATTAAATCCTCCATTAATTATTAATGCTATCTAGAATAAAATCAATTCATTCTCCGATCTCCCATTTAAGAATGATATAAAATCATTCATTCTCAATAGGGTTAGATTAGGGACCTTAAGACACGATGTTCATGACTCTATAAAATGACTAAAATACCCTTACTATATAGTAGTAATTGACTTAGTCATTGTAAACACCTTCTATTATCACCATAAGAAGATGATGTATTTCATGATACATTGCTATAGAAATAGAAGGCTTGTTGAGATAAATCTCAACCCTTAATCTTTGACCTACAGGTGTAATGACACATTTGCCCTTCTGTGTAACACCCACTATTGAGCCTAGGTCTTGCGTACTCTCACCTTACTCAATAGCATCTACCATCCTTAGATATCTAGTTCTATTGCCATTGAATCACAATGAATACTCACAAGAAGAATATTCAGTACAACAAAAATTGTACTACCGAGGCCTCGGATTCAGTGATCCAACTAAGAACAACACATAAGGGGGTGATTAACCCATCTCATAAATGAAATGGCATAGAGACACTATTTTATGGATCTGTTTTAACTAAGTAACTCCAAGTACCTAACATACAAGGCTATTGATCTCCATAATGTGATCTCACCCTTAGCATAACAAAGCACAGGGAACTAGCTTCGCCAAACCACCAACCCATACTATTGTCATGGGGACATGTCCACACAATAGCAACAGTGATATTTGTTCTCTCTTCTTTGGTAGTACCTTTAAAGAACAATCACTGAATGGTCTTGTTCTACAAATACAAAATGTGCTAACACATAGTCCTGGAACACTACCCAATAACTAAAGGTAAGTCACCCTATTTAAAGGAGACCAATGTGGTGTGACCTTTGTTCAATGGAACGCCCAATTCCATTAATCGGCCTAGAACTAATTCCTTATGATTTAATCCTCCAGTGATCCATACCTTACTATGCTGAACGTCCCGACACACAGATGACCTATTTAAATCAATTTGGACCTTATTGCATGTTATGCTAATATGTATAAAATTACTTTTTCTTAGAAAATGATAGCCTTTTTGGGCATAAATCCCAACGGACTCCCACTTGCACAAATAAGACTATCCAATCATCTCTTAACTTACACAGTTATTTGAATGCTCTAAAACACTCAATTGTTCTAGAGTCTCTGCGAAAAGAACTACTAGATAATCTGTAAAAGATACTAGGTGTCTCACACAAATAAGACTGTCTGGTAATTTCATTTCTCTTATAGTTATCTGAATGATCACAAGGACATTCAACTGTTTAGAGAATAATTGAATAGCTTTACGAGACTTATTTTGAAGGACACTAAGCAATTCTTTTGTGCACAGCCTTTTGATATATTTCGGATCACGAAGCACTATAAATATCTAGCCAATTATATCTCATATTTAGTTATCTGAATGTTATCAAACATTCAACTATTTAGAGATAATAGATTTTGCTAGAACTAATACTAAGAGATACAAGGTATCTCTATTGTGCATTCATTCTTGCTTAGTTAGAATCCTAAGTTAACTTTATCGTTTGTAACTATCAGTGATCATATGCTAAGAATTTTTCAAAGTAATTCCGTGAAGAACTATTAAAGAAAAATTCCTCTATAATCACTTTCGATGCTACTACTCTGACATGTAGCAAGTGGAACAAATTTTTGTAATTGCTTATTCCAGATAGGATAGAACGAATCCATAAAGGATTTAATTTTATTTGTATCCACCCGAAAACTTACAAAAATAACGTGACATTTAAAAAATGATTTTATATAATCTCTAGTACTTGCAAAGTACTTGATTATATAATCCAATCATTTGTCTTACTAGCCTCCACATGTGTCTGACTAATATTAGTCCTTTGTAAAACATCATTTGTGAATTTTGTAAAATTGCAAAGCAATTAGAACATAAGACTTTTTCCTTTTTCCTATGTAATGAAACTCAAAAGAAATATGATAATCCAAACATTTGAATTTAACAAATATTCTTTGGATTGTACATGTTTTACATATATGCCAATTTGTCATGAATATGTGGTATCTAATAAATTTAATACTCTTCTGTACATCTAATTTTTTCGAATCTAACATACGGAGTATTATTAATTTATCATCAAATCATTTATGACAATTTTATATTGGCATATACACTCTTTATCTTGATGACATTACTTTATTTTTGAAATAGAATGTCAACCATAACAATCCTTAATCTCTTATTCATCTAGAGTGCATCTACGTTTAATCGACATTTATAAGACTTGAAAAAAGTCTCATAATAAACTTATGCTCTCTTGAATATTGATGCTAACTTAGTCTACAAAAAGACTAAATGTTATACAAGATTTATGCTTCTTTTTGGTAATTATACTTCATCTACTTATATCCATAAAAGGATACTAGATTCAATCAAGTCCTACGACTCAATAGAGCATTGATTAGCAAAAACATTATCTTGTAAATAGCATCTAGGATAACTCGTATTGTTTCTAGTGTTTCCCAATTATGAATAATTCGATTTGTTGTCAAAAGACATTGTCGAATTACTTATCAGATTTCGAGAAGCGTCCCACTACAGTAAGGATACTAAGAATTGTAGAGACTAAAATTGTTAATAGAGATTCTAGGAAACAAATTCCCATCTCTTAATTCTAATTCATTAGAACTTAGAACTTTTATTCTCATATATACCTTTCAAGTGTCTAACATTGATGCCAACAAACATCATATGTTCTTGAAGAAAATACAAATAAAAGTTCTCCCACTATCCTTTATACTTTTCTTTACTATGGACACTGTATAAAATTATACAACTTTGTCTTTAGATCTCAATCTTGAATTAATACTAAAACTGGAGATCCCTTTATCTTGAGAAGCTCCATTAAGCATAAGCTTAATGTCAAAACTCAGAGGTTTTTCCTTAGTAATATTTAAAAAATTGCTAAATACTAAAGTTAGTACAAATTTTATTTCTCAAAGTGTATCTCCAATAGAATTGTATTAAGAAATATATACAAAGAATTATATCTATGGCCAATATATATGTCATCCTTTTAACTATATCATATCTGATGTAATTCATGATAAGTCATAAGGACCATATACGATAAAATTTCTAATATCTTATTAAGTTTATCTTTAGAAGAAAGACTTCTACAAACCCAATGATTATTAGGAATTGTGATGTAGATTCTTTGTTATCTTGATTTCAAACATTTGATTAATGACCTTTCAGTCAATCTAAATCAAAATTTAGTCATATTCTCTTTCCAAAACTAATGGGCTTGAAGGCCCATTTTTTATTAGACTTTGAACGTTATTAAAATCATAACAAGAATCCTAATAATTGGCCATTAATTCTTATGTATGAAAACAATGCTTTAAACTCTATTTACTTGATAATAATAAAACACAAACTATTATATGTATTACTAGAACAAGATTTCTTTTTCATTATTATTGATATGAAATATCAGAAAATGAAAAAGAATGAACCTAGAATGTGAATTATGTTATAGTTCTAAACATAAAAAAATGTTTTAATAATATCTAAATCATAAAGGGCTAGATTAGGGACCTTAAAACACGATGTTCATGGCTCTATAAAATGACTAAAATACCCTTACTACATAATACTAATTTTCTTAGTCATTCTAAACACCTTCTATTATCACCATAAGAAGATGATGTATTTCATGATACATTGCTGTAGAAACAGAAGGCTTACTGAGATAAATCTCAACCCTTAGTCTTTGAACTACAGGTGTAATGACACATTTGCCCTTCTGTGTAACACCCACGATTGAGCCTAGGTCTTGCTTACTCTCACCTTACTCAATAGCATCTACGATCCTTAGGTATCTAGTTCTATTACCATTTAATCACAATGAATACTCACTAGAAGAATATTCAGTACAATAACAATTGTACTACCGAGGCCTGGGGTTCAGTGATCTAACTAAGAACAACACACAAGCAAGCGATTAACCCATCTCAAAAATGAAATGGCATAGAGACCCTATTGTATGAGTCTGTCTTAACTAACTAACACCAAGTATCTAACATACAAGGCTATTGATCTCTATAATGTGATATCAGCCATAGCATAACAAAGCATAGGGATCTAGCTTTGTCAGACCACCAACCCGTACTCATGTCATGGGGACATGTCCAAGTAGTAGCAATAGTGATATTTGTTCTCTCTTCTTTGATAGTACCTTTACAATCACTGAATGGTCCTGTTCTACACATACAAAATGTGCTAACACATAGTCCGGGAGCACTACCCAATGACTAAATGTAAGTGACCCTACTTAAAGGAGACTAATGTGTTATGACCTTTGTTCAACGGAACGCCCAATTCCATTAATCATCCAAGAACTGACTCCTTATGATTTAAACTTCCGGTGATCCATACCTCACTATGCTGAACATCCCAACACACAGATCACCTATTTAAATCAATTTAGACCTTATTTGCATGTTATTAATATGTATAAAATTACTTATTAAAATTACAATCTTTTACATTTTTCCTCAGAAAATGATAGCCTTTTTGGGCATAAATCCCAACATCCTCCACGTCCCTTCCTTCTTGGGCACAACCACTGGATTGGCTAGCCATTCTAGGTACACAACATATTTCAAAATTCCAGCATTAAGAAGAGTTTCGACTTCTCGAGCTATGACTTCATTTCGCTCTGGAACAGAGGTCCTCTTCTTTTGCATCACCGGTTTCACACCTGGCTTGAGTCCGACCTCTTGCTATGCTATTTTTCTGTCAATTCCTTCGAGGTTTGTAGGTCTCCAGGCAAAGACTTTTATGTATTCCTGAAGGGAATCGACTAGCTTCCTTTTGATCTCGAAGAGCAACAATTCAGCAATCTTGATTCCTTTCTCAGGGAATTCGGAATTGTGGAAATTTTTTCCTCCTTTACTAGTAGTGATGGAGATTCAATGCAAATCATACCAGCTGAACCTATCACAAGAGCTAGAGCAAAAAAGTTAAGGAAAGCATTAATCACATTTGTGCGAGGAAGAGAAGAAATGCTTGACTTTACAACTTCGTTTGAAGCACAACCATCTATGGAGACTGAACCAAGGCAAGTGTTCAACATATGGATGATAGAGGATATCAAGGAGGAGTGATTAAGCAAGAAATCAGGCCATTTAAAGCATTGGAAATGTGGCTGGACGGGCTGGACAGTTGGTTAAAAATTGCCAGGAATTTTCGAAAATAATCCTTTGTTTTTGGCAGCCTAGTTATCTTGACTTTAGTTGGATTTTTCCACTTATTGTTAGCTACTATATTTATGTCCTAAGCTAGCTTAAGAGGCCTAATTAAGTCCCTAATCCTTTTTTGGGCTGAGCCTATAAATATTCCATCATTTGTATTGCATCAGAACAATTAACTTGACAAACACTTTTTAGAAATTTGATTGAATTCCAAATGGGTTCAAATGGGTTACTTGACTGAAAGTTGTTAGGGCTCATCTAGGGTTCTTAGTAAAATTTTAGGGTTTATCAATGCTTGGCTAGGGTAATTGGTTTGGGTTGAAGAAATCCAAACTAATAGATCATATTGGAAAACAATCATGGTCATTAGTCACTAGCTTGAATCTCTTGTTGAAGTCTTGGGCAAAATTTCAGATTATGAGCAACCTTGGGTTTGGATAGATGGATGTTGAAATTCTAGCCATAATTCAACTCATTCGCATCATCTTTTGGTATCAGAGCCTAGGCTATTCAGTAAGAGGTTTGCCTATCTTTATTTGCTTTCTTGTTCAAGTGTTTAGGTCCCAATTGTTTCATTGAAAATCTGAGATCTATGTTTGTTTTTGTGTTTGTTCTTTACATTAATCTTTGTTTCTGCTTGTGATCTTTGTGGAATTGTGTCCTAGATCTGAAATTTAACTCCAATTCAATTTGTTTGTGATTCTAATTCTTCCCCCTTCTCAGCAAATTCGAAAAGAGTACAAAAAAAGAAAGAAGATAAAGAGAGATCAAAGATCTCAAAGTTTTTTTAAAAAAAAAACCTAAAAAAAGCTGTCGAAAATTCCAGAAAACAAAAGTGCCAAATTCGACTGAAAAATCTAAGAACTAAGAAGTTGATTTCCCTTGTTTTGATGTTTGGCATGTTGGGAAGAGTTTGATATATGATATGCTTCATAGATTTGTCTAATTGCCAACTTGAATTGTGAATTTGGGACA
>JAOXNR010001200.1:0-10196 GCA_028571225.1 Parsonsia alboflavescens
TTGATGTTTTTTCTTATTCATTTAGTTTTTTATGTTTTCATGAAATTTGATTGATATGATTGATGTTTTAAACAATGTTCGATGAATTTTAGTTTTCTAAAACTTGTTAGTTTATTGTAATTTTATTTCGAATTGCTTATAAATATGAACTTTAGACTTTTTTTTGATATGTTAGTAGGATGTTTATTTTATTGTGATGATATATAAATTATTTAATATAACTATATATATATATATATATATATATATATATATATATTCGGGATGTAAACTCGACGAGTTTACGATCCGAGTTTACAGGACCCCCAAAGAGGAGCTCGACAAGTACACTGCCTCCTTTTATACTGTAATAAGTCCTCAAGACCTTGTATAAATGTGCAATTGATTTTGTTTCTACTTGACCTTGATATTTGACCTCCTTTTCCTTTTGTTTGAAGAATCACATTTTTCTTAGCGAGTGCTTGGGGAGACAGGCCAAGAAGGACCAAGAGTTCACCTCTCTAATCTCCGAACTCCAGGATGAAAAAAAGCTCACCTAGAGAAGGAAAACGTCGAGCTTGCAGCCTCTGCTGAGTAGGCCAAAGCTTCCTCTGACAAGATAGCCAACCTTCTGCACAAGTGCAGGAAGGAGATTGATTGGGCCAAAGTTGATAGTCAAGAAATATCCATAGCTCTGGGGAAGCTGATAAGAAAACTGAGGAGCTCCTTGAGCTTGGCATCTAGCAAAAGGAGCCCATTTTGGAGCTCAAGGCTAGGCTGGGAGAGCTCCAGGGCTTTTGTGATGATGGTGGCAACCTTTCCCTGAAAAAGCTTGAGCGAACCCCTGCCTTCCAGGACTACATAGAGTCCTCGCTGTGACCTCAAATGATGGGGCTATATGTGGAGGCTATGTGCAAGCTCTGAGAGCTTAACCCGAGGATGAAGACTGACCTTGAGTTCGACGCTCAACTTTATCATCCGGGGTTGATCTCTCCTCTTCCTTGGGAGCAAGAAAACTTAGACCCAGGGTCGCGGCTACAAAGGTACTAGCCCAGGTTGGTCAAGCTGATGAATTCCCCTCTGGGAAGGGGAAAGAGCTTATGGAGGTAGCTCCCGAGGTCGAGGTTGCAAAAATTGAGGTCCTGGATGTTTTCCCCAAGGCCTATGCAATTCCTGAAGGTTTGATGCCTAGATAGAAAGATTTGATTACTCAATATTTTTCCCATCTCCTTCATACCCTTTTTGGAGAAGGTACTCGACCTTTTCCGAGTTATTTGTTCATCTTCAGGTAGACTTCCATTTGACCATACTGCTAACTGTTTTTTAGGTCCCTCAAATGCTGCTGGGACAGAAACAACAATTGCAAAATAGAGAGTCAAAGCAAACATAGTCGAAGTTCTTGAGGATGATTATGATGACGATGAGCCCCTTATTCTCAGTCAGCGAAGGAACTAAGACTTCAAACGGTGGTGAAGTAGAAGAAAGCTCCATTTTTGTAATAGAATATGATTTCTTTCATCGTCTTTCTTCTTTGCAATTTTGAATTTTGTATTGAATATTTCCCTAGACTTCTGTTTGTGGCTTCTTTTTCTTCTATATCAAATTGATTTCTTCCCCAAGTATCTTGTCTTCACTTTAACCTTTCAAGCATAACTTTGAAACTTAAGGCAAATAATACAAAGTAAAATCTCAATAAGTTCTGAAAAGAAAACTTATTTTTTATACATGCCTTGCGCAAACTACACTAAAGAAATCATTGAGGTTACCTCACCGTTCAACGAGGTTCTTTCAAATAGTTTTCTAAGCTATATAACAAGTCTGCAAGGCCTAAAGAGTTCTTTTAGAAACCTTAGGCATAGAATTTCTTTTGATGGCAAATGTTCCAAGGTCTCAGGAGTTGCCTCAATTCAAGATCAGCAAGCTTATAGCTCCCTCCTTTGTGGACTTCTTGGATTATGTAAGGTCTTTTCCATCTTTCTTGTAGCTTGGTTAGCCATCCCTGTTTCTAAACATCTGACTTTTTAAGGACCATTTCTCCAATAGTGAAACGCTTTTCCTTCACTCTTTTGTTGAAAAAATTTGTAACCTGCCTTTTGTACGTTCTATCAGCTTCCATTGCTTTGTTTCTGACTTCTTCAAAGAGGTCGAGGTCTACTCTTCTCTCCCCCTCGTTTAAGACTGAATTGCATTCAATCAGTCTTAGGGACTTCATTCCGACCTCAACTGGCATTATTGCCTCTGCAAAAATGGTGTTTCTCCAATAGTTTTCCTAGGTGTGGTTTTGTGTGCCCATAAAATGCTTGGAATTTCATATGGCCAGGAAGGTTTGCGACCTTCCTTCTTGAGCTCGGTGAGCCTTTTCTTATGCCTATTCATGATGTCAGCTAGTCCATTTGCTTAGGGATGAGCAACAGAGGTCAACCTCTGTTCAATATTCAAATTTTGGCAAAAAGTTTTGAATGGGTCGCCAATGAATTGTTGTCCATTGTTTGAAATAATAGCTCCGGAAATCCCGAATCTACATACAATGTTCCTCCACACAAGACTGGACTTTTGGTGATGAAATTATTGCCGTTAGCTCTGCTTCAACCCATCTAGTGAAGTACTCCAAGGCAATTATTAGGAACTGGACACCCCCCACCCCATTTGGAAAGGGTCCTAGAATGTCAATACCCCAAATGTCAAAAGGTACTGATGTGTTAATGGATTGATACCTTGTTGGAAGCACATGTGACTTGTTTCCATGTAACTAATAGCTAGCGCATTTCTATATGACGCTCTCAATGTCTAAAACCATTGAAGGCCAATAATAACCCGTCCTCAGGATTTTCTTTTCGACGGTCCTTGCTCCTATATGTGATCCACATATTCCACTATGCAACTCTTCAATGAAATATTCTCCTTCTCCCCTGCTTAAGCACTTAATGGCCATGTGTATGACCTTCTGTATACCTCGTTCTCTCCTATTAGGAAGTAGCGAGGTGCCCATCTCCGCACTTGGTGAGCTTCTTTAACATCTTATGGGAGTCGCTATGCTTGTGGAATTTGTAGATTGGATATCTCCAATCTGCCTGGTCCTCTATAGCCAAGTTCTCCTCTGGGTTTATGCTAGGGAATGTATTTGTTCCACCAGTAGCTCTGTCTTTGTACCAGCTATCTCTCTATAGAATTTTGACAGTGTGTCTACATCTGTATTTTGCTCTATGGGTATTTGCTCAAGTTTAGATACTGTATCCCTTACTCTTTTGAGATATTTGATCATGTTGTCCTCTCTAGATTCATATTCTCTAGCAACCTGGTTGGCTAAAACTTGTGAATCAGTTTTGACATGCAATTTTTGCACTTTCAGAGCTCTTATGAGCCTTTGACTTGCTAAGAGAGCTTCATATTCAAATTCATTATTCGAGGTTGGGAAGTTGTACTTCACGAAGTAAGGGATTCTCACTCCCTCAGGGCTGATCAGTACAGTTCCGCACCTGAATTTTCCTTTTCGGTGGAGCCATCTTTATACATGGTCCAGATGTTATCTTCACAAGTGCTTGTGAGCTCCAGTGGGGCCTTTGTGCATTCTTCTACAAAGTTTGAGAAAGCTTGAGCTTTGATTGCTTTCCTTGGCTCAAATTTAATTTGATACTTCGAGAGCACGAGAGACCATTTCATCGTTTTGCCCAATAGCTCAGGTTCTGCCAGAGCTTGCTTTAATGGTAAATTGGTTAACACTCTTATCGGGTAAGCTTCAAAATAAGGTTTAAGCTTTCTTGAGGTAATAATAATGAGGTACAAAAAATTTTCGAGGTATGAATGCCTAATCTCAGGACCTTTGAGCAATCAGCTTACACAGCAAATGGGGAATTGTAAACCTAACCTGTCTACCAATAGCACTAAGCTGACTGCTTTCTTTGTCCCAGTAAGGTACATCGAAATTTCCTCCCCTAGCCTCAGAGAGATGAGCTGAGGGGGCTTCTCAGGAAATCTTTCAGTTTTCCAAAAGCTGTTTGACAATCTTCAGTCCACTGAAAGTCTCTTGGCTTCTTTATAACGTCGTAGATTTTTTCTCCTTTATTTGAAATCTTGCAAATAAAGCACCCCAGTGCTGCCATCTTCCCCATTAGACTCTAAACCTCTTTGATGTTTCGTGGGGGTTCCATGTCTAATAGCGCTTTTATTTTGTCCGGGTTGGCATCAATGCCTCGCTCTAATATCATTAAGCCTAGGAATTTACCCACTAAAACTCCAAAGGTTTCAGGGTTAAGCTTCATGTGCGTGACTTTCAGGGTGTCTGGAAAGTCACCCTGATATCCTCAATGAAACCTTCAGAGGTCTTGGACTATATTACAATGTCATCCATGTAGAAATCGATGTTCCTCCCGAGTTGATTCTTGAACACCTTATACATAGCTCACTAGAATTCTACCCCTGCATTCTTCAGGCCAAACTGCCATTTGGTATAGCAGTAGGTCCCGACCTCTGTGATGAACGAGGTCTTTTCCATGTCTTCTATTGCCATTGGGATTTGGTGGTACCCTTCATAAGTATCCAAGAACCATAGCCATTGATATCCAACTATCGAGTCCACCATTTGATTGATGATTGGGAGTGGGTAAGAGTCCTTTTGGCAGTATTATTTTAGCATGGTAAAATCCACACACATTATCCACGCCCCTTGTTTCTTTGGTACAACCATAAAGGTTGGCCAACCATTCTGGGTATACCATCTCTTTCAGGATTCCCGCACCGAGAAGAGCTTGGACTTCCCAAGTAATGACCTCGTTGCATTTAGGGGCAAATGTCCTCATCTTTTGCTTCACGGGCTTGATTAAGTCCAACCTTGTGTTCCCCAATCTTTTAGTCCACCTCCTCGAGGTCGCTAGGTTGCTAGGCGAAGGCCTTCAGGTATTCTTGAAGGGAGTCCACAAGTTTCCCTTTAATTTTAGGAGGTAACAGTTCTCCTACTTTTATCCCTTTCTCAGGGAATTTCAAGTTGAGGAAAACCCTTTCTCTTTTGCTGGCTGCTTGAATTCTGAAATCATTGCTCCCTTTTGGGAGGTCGCTGAAGTCTTCCTGCTTGAGCTCTGCTGAGCTCTCCTCACTACCTTCAGTAAGGTAACATTCCGTAACGAGCTGTTTGTCTAATTCTAGGACTATCTAGGTATCTCCAACCTTGATCTTCATGCTATAGTCCAGCAAAGAGATTTCAGCTCCCAGGTCCATGACTCCCTTTCTACCCAGGATTGCATTGCAATTTTCAGGGGCATCGACCACCATCCATTCCATGACCTCGATGACCTAAATGTCCTTCACACGAACTGTAGTTGCTACTGGCAGAACTCCATCTACATAGGTCATGCTACCATTACAACTAGTCAGGGCGGTATCCGACCTTTCCAGCGAACTCCTATCTATCCCCATATGATCAAATACCTTCCGATACTGGACATTCACAGTACTCTCGGTGTCTATCAGTATCTTGTGCACCAGGAAATCTCCAATCTAGAAAGACACTATTAGGGGTTCTAAGCCTTCCCCTCTAGCCCGTTTTGACCATCTCTCGATGGCATTTATTTCACTGACTAAAGGTCGCTAATTGTGCGGGGCTGCTGAAGATGGATTAGCAGGGACCGTGTTCCTAGCTAGGAACTCTTGCAGGTGACACTCATTAACCAATCTTTCAATCTCGGATTTGAGGTCGAAACAATCCTCCGTGAGAAGACCATGGTCTTTGTGGTAGTGCTAAAACTTGGCAAGGTCCCTTTTGGCCAAAGGACTTTAAGAGGTATTGACAACTTCAGGAGACCTCTCTATTAAATGACCACCAAGATTTCGACTTGTGAGGTCTTGAGAAGGGTGGTCACGAGGTCTGGGATAGTCTTTCTTTTCTTATCTTAGGTCCCTCCCTTTCTGTGGGGGTCCTTTCTGTCCCTTTTTGGTATGAGAGCTTTTTAGGTGCCCCTTGTTATCTTTTTCTGTGGTTGAGGCAAAACCAGGGATTTACTTCTGGATTGCTATCTCTTCAGCCTTTATTAATTTCTCTAGGAGCGATTGTAGCTCCTTTAAGGTTTTTATTGGCTCCTGCGCCAGTCTGAGGGCTACGTACCCCCCTTACAATCCTTGCTTGAATGCAGTGATGTAGATAGCATCGTTCTTTTGCTCGATCTCTATTGTCTTATCATTGAAGCGACTGTTGAAGCTTCTTGAGCTCTCTCCAAACTTTTGTTTGATGTTGAAGAGGTCATTGATGTCTTTCTCACATCTTTTGCTACTTTGATAATTTTTTAGAAAAAACTTCTAGAATTGTGTCCAACTTGAGATACTTGCTTCTAGGTTGCCTTTGAACCAGGATTAGGCCATCTTGGTCAGTGTAGACCCGAAGGCTCTGCATTTGACTTGGTCAGGGTATTCGAACATCTCCATGTAGGACACATATTCATCTATGTGTTGTAGTGGTTCCCCCATGCCATAATATTTTGCCTCCAATTGTGGGGCTTCAAACCCCGGCGGCATCCAAGAAGTCCTGATATTGTGAACAAAAGGAAAGGGCTCTGAAAGGTCCACATCGCTTTGTATCTCTTGATCTCCGTTTCTTTCCTGATTGGTTGGGGGAGTCGCTCTCCTCAATGGATTGGGGGCTACCACTCGAGCGTCATTGACTGTCCTTTCAACCAGGCTTCGTCGAGAAGGTATCCTATCTCCAAGAGAAGTTCGCAACCAGCTCCCCTACTCTTCAAGACCAACATCTTATCTCTAACCTCGTGATATGGCTGCTCCGTTGAGCCTATCTCACCCCTTCCGTTGCTTAGGGTTTCTCTGAGGTCTCTCACAGGTTGGATTCTTCCACCCCGTGAAATCTCTTGTGCATGACCTATTCCCTGACCATCCTCATCAGGCCGAGGGTCATTCCTTACTTCTGAAGGTAAAGGCTGATGAGGCTGAGTGCGTCCAACCTGACCCCCAGGTGGCTGTAGATTTCTTTGGGAGGGTACAGGAATACGTCCCGCGGACATGTAGTCTTACTTGCCCATGATTCCCTCTAGAGCCGCCATCATTTGTTCTAGGAGGTCTACTGGCATCGATATCTGGCTCGTCCCAGATCTCTGTGGTCTGGGATTATTACCATTGGCCATTTCGTCAAACTGTCTCTGATCAGGCCTCTCTTGCACAGGTGGAGGATTCACTTGGGCCCTCCGACATGGTCCAGACCGTGGTGGCCTTGGTTGTTCAGTCGGCCTTGGATTATTGCTATTGCTTTCCACTAGGAAGGGGCCTTCAGGCATTGTTTCTCCGGTGTTTAGTTGCGTCCTATCGGGTGGCCTACCCTGGCATGGCGACTAAACGTGTGTCGGTTGTGGTTGAGTCATCATGCTTACTTTTTTTCCTTTTTTTTTTATGTAGGGACGAAAGCTAGGCTTTTTGTATGCTTTCCCACAGACGGCACCAAAAGTTATGGAGCTCAAGAGTGGACTCTGGGTCACCCCTAACCGAGATGACTGCAATGTCAGCAACCTGAGAAGAAAATGAATTGGTCACCGGAGTGGGCCATCGCCCGTGAAAGGTCTCCGATGTCTATTTTAGTATTCTGAGAGTAATCTCGTGTGATTGACTCCAAAAAGACCATGCTCTTTCATCAACTGTTTGTAGTTAGATTATATATTAAAAATGAAGCAAGTTACCTCTTTGATTAGGGCTCTTCTATTTCTTGACAGTAGGCAATTAGGATAATTGTGAGATCTCATTGAATCCAACCAATTGCTCCCAGAATCGTAAAGTTTCAGTTGGTTGAGATATCTTGCCATTCATGTCTCTGTCAAGAGCTACGAGCTTTCTAACCGACCTTCACACCAACTATGCGAACTGCCAGTGTTAATCGAGGGTCTCTTTCACCTTTTCTGGGAGGTCACATCGAGTGATCGCAAGCTCATGGAAGGTATTAGGAGTCACGCACAGTTGGTCACAGCATGGAAAATGTATGAGACGGATTGGAGCTTAACAGGTCGAAAGGTCGTGGTCCAGTAAGACCTGTCTCGAGCTCATTTAGGAGGTCGGTGGTAACAGGTTGCTGCCCACCCTTTCCCGTTAACTTTATGAGTCTGACTTTTAGGTATCAAGGTTGGGGTTTCAAGTCCATTTGGATGGACTTCAGTCCGGATCATGCCCGTTTACGTTGACTTTGTCCGGGTTGTTCCAGTTTCTCCCATCAACTAGAAAAGTCTTTCATTAGCTTCAGCCAATCATTTATCTTCTTCAATTTCGTTTACTAGTTAATCTGACAGGAAGATCTCACATCTGATGATGACCCTGAACAAGAAAAAGCTGCTCTTGAAGTGCGATACCATAGAGAGGCCGACAACAGCATCTTCTTGCATTACTCCTAATTAAAGCTTGATGTCATTTAGGAGAATGGTTGCGCCTTTACAATCATTTACAAACATGTTTGGTTGATTGGAATGGCTATACCATTCCCGCCGTGCCTCTGTTTGTCCGGCAGCTTTTCTGCTCCACCAACACCATATATAACTGAAGTATATTTGCTTTTTTATTTATTTTTTTCTTTGTCTATTTATAATAATTTCTAAAAACCTATCAACTTTAAATTTTTTTCTTATAATATGTATTCTTGAGTACTTTATCCCTTCAACTTTTTAGTCTCTTTTCACATTAAATTTATTTTTTTCCCTTAATATAAATATATATTTTTTAAAATTTTCATCTTTTAATTCTTTTCTGTTTTTAATATTTTTTAAAAACAAATTATTTACAATAATTTAAAAATAATAAATTTGATAACAGAAAAATAAATAAAGTATATTATTCTTTAGTTTTAATCTTTTCTTATTCCATATCTATTCAAATCAATCAAAGAACTAATATTAATTCTAAGAATTGTTATCCTTCCATTTCATCCATCTTTTAACTTTGACAGTTAGAGACTTAATTGTGTGCACTCCATAGGATACATATTTACATAAATGCTATAAAATACACTAATGGAATGCATAATTTATTTTCTAACCATCAAAATAGATTAATCTAATCAAGTATAGTTTTGTTTATTCTAATTTGTTTTTCCCCATTGAGTTGAACACTTGATTAAAAATTTAGATTACCGAAGACTTAATAGTACATTGCACAACACTATTCTATCTATGTATATATGTACAAGTTGAGTAGTCAGTAAACAAGGGTTTGTGATCTCCTATTATATGATTGTGTATCATTTCCTGTTACATCAGTAAAAATTTAGTATCCCTAAAAAATAAAGTTTCCCTAAGATTTAATTTATCTTATTAAGTTTAATATTAAA
The DNA here is from genome assembly GCA_028571225.1 of Parsonsia alboflavescens. NCBI lineage: Eukaryota > Viridiplantae > Streptophyta > Magnoliopsida > Gentianales > Apocynaceae > Parsonsia > Parsonsia alboflavescens. The sequence goes on from JAOXNR010001200.1 coordinate 9,278, forward strand.
ATATGTTAAAAAAGAATAATTAAAGGCTGCAAATATATTTTTTTATTCATATTTTATTACTATAATAGGTAATGACATACGAATATGTAATGGGATATCCAAACCCTAAACAAGAGAACTTAGCCCTTTCAGAAACATTGATCATTTGGCCAACACTATTTTCTTTGCGCTTATTTCCACCACCTGTCCCTGAATGGCCACCAGGCCCACCATTATCACATATTTATATATCATTCTCTATTACACTAATATTATAGTCTCTCCGTCCAAAATTAAATGTCCTATTTTAATTTACTCAAATTTTTTAAAAATTAGTTGACTTATTTTACACTTAACAGTATTAATCTTAATAAGAAATTTTTTACTAATTTAGAAAAAGAGACATTCATTTCAAGACAACTTAAAATATAAATGTGGATTTTCAATTCCGAATGGAGGGAATATTAAAAAAAATTATACTTAGCCTTTAATTATTATTTTTTTAATTTATTTTATATATTAAACCTTAAAAGTACTTGATCTTTGTACATGTTAAATTTTTACTAATATAATAAAATAGACAAATAAACGAGTAACCCAAGATCTGGAGCCAATTGAGTTTCAAATCTTCTATCAACACATTCCATGTTAGATATATATCAAAGAAATTAAGATACAAGTGACAATTTTTTTTATTAGCACATTTAACGCAAATTGCAAACTGTATAGAAGTTTATTTAAGATATTCTAACTTACCTCTTCAAATGCTCTCGATCAAGTATCGTACTATATACATATTATTTAGTAATGGGTATTCACGATATTTAATTAGGTCATAAACAAAACATTTTTGACACTTACATTTCAATAGAGCTCTAAATATTTTTTATAAAATTTCTCCATCCTGCTTGGGTCCCCGACCCCTCCCCCCCCCCCCCCC
>JAOXNR010001201.1:0-10195 GCA_028571225.1 Parsonsia alboflavescens
TACAAATGTTACAAAAGTTTTAAAATTAAATTTATCTATATTATACAAATATGAGATATTTATAAATGTATTATTAATATACAATCACATTACAAGAATCTTAAGCAACATAAAGATAGTGGCTTATTGGCGAGCTGGTAAGTGCTTTTCCTTATTGCATTATGCACGTGGGTTCGACTCCTGACAGATGCATTTTCTTTTCTTTTTTTTTTAATTTTGAAACAGTAAACTCAGTCAAACTCGTACGAGTTTACCGATTTCACCGAGTTGATCGATTTTACCTCATTTTTCGATTTTGATTCATTTTATATGTTTATACCCCATAAAATCGTAAAATCGTGCGATTTTACGAGTAAAGTCACGATTTTGACAACCATGCACCCTAGCAATCCAAGACAAATGGGAAAGCATCTAAGAGTAAACAAGTGTTGATTTCTAATCAAGAGACTCCCATCCCACATGAGGAATGGACCGCATGTAAGAGAAAAAATAAGAAGTCTTAGTACGTGGCCAAGGTTGAGCATAAGGTTGGAGTCGGGGAAGGAGTTACGAATGAAGGGGGGTCACCCCGATGAGGATCACTTTTGGAATATAAAATGGTTTAACCTACCCCCGAAACAACAAGGTGTGAAAAACCTCATGGTTAGTCACGGGGTGGACATAACGGCGGTTTTAGAAACAAAGATGAGATTGGTCACTCTTGGGAAACTTATGCAAGCAATATTCCAAGGATGGAGAATGGAGAATAACTTCTTGGAACATCATGGTGGCCGAATTTTTCTGTTTTGGAAGGAGGCAACAACGATAGTCAATGTCTTGGATTCTAACCCCCAATGCATCTATACACGGTGACTTGCAAGGTAACCTCCAAGACCTTTTATGTTTCATTTGTGTATGGCCTACATTCTATCTCGACTAGACGTGCATTATAGGATTTCTTGGACTCATTAAATGTTGTTACACTTTCTTGGATGCTATTGGGGGATTTTAATAGTCTTCTTAGATTGGAAGACCGGATTAATGGAGTGGAGGTATCGATATATGAGATGAGGGACTTTGTGAATTGTTTCCTAAATAATGTGCTGGAGGAGGCTCACTCTATTGGGAATGTGCACATTTGGACCAGCCACCAAGTATGGACCAAGCTTGATCGGGTATTAATTAATCACTCTTGGATGGGACTGGAAGTAGACACATTGGCTAACTTCCTGCCAATGACATATCACTCAGACCACTCCGCATGCATGGTAAACAAGAAGGAGTTTTAATTTCTTCAATATGTGGCTAGCACATGAGGACTTTATGGGTATCGTGGAGAGAGGTTGGAATGGGCATTGGCGAGGCACGGCACAATATGTTCTATGAAAGAAACTCAAGGAACCCCTCAAGACCCTAAATGCCCTACACTTCTCCCATATATCATCTGGGGTCAAGAGGGTGGAAGAGGAGCTAAAGGTGGCCACATCCCTCCTTCATGATCACCATTGTGACATAGCTCTCAAAGACAAGGTGGTGGAACTTAGAGCAAAGGCATCTAAGCTAGCTATGGCCGAGAGGGCCTATTACTCCCAAAGAGCGAAGGTACATATATAAATTTGGTGGACATAGGTTTGAAGTTCTTCTGTGACTTGGTAAAGTGGAACAAGAAAAGAAACCAAATTTTTGTCATCAAGCGACATGATGAATCTATCACACATAGCTATGACAAGGTTGGTGATTAATTCATGGCGTACTGTCGTTACCTCTTAGGGACTGAGGTGGAGGGTCTTAGGCCGAGGGAGGAGACATTCAAGATGGGCAAAGCGGTAAAAGGGGAACAGGCTGCCAAGCATTTCTTGGAGGTGACTGATCGAGACATCAAGGAAGCTCTTTGGAGTATCAAGGAGGGGGAAGCACCAGGGCCGGATGGGTACTCTTCAGGGTTTTTCAAGAAATGTTGGGACATGGTCAGGATGGATGTATGCAATGCAGTTAAGGAGTTCTTTTTATTTGGGAGGCTTTTAAAACAACTTAATCACTTTATCATTGCATTAGTACCCAGGAAGTCACATGCCCCGACAGTTGAAGACTATAGACCTATCTCATGTTGCAATATGGTCTATAAGATAGTCTCTAAGACCTGATCTAGTTGGCTCTCTCCCATCTTGGAGGACTTGGTGGATGAGTGCCAAGCTGCTTTCATCAAGGGAAGGAGTATTTTGGAGAATGTATACCTAGCGTAGGAACTTGCTTTACAATATAACCTTAAACGGATTTCTCCTAGGCGGGCTCTTAAAATAGACTTGAAGAAGGCCTATGATACTATACCGTTCAAATTCCTACATGAGGCCCTTGAGGGGCTTGGCTTCCCCGAAAGGTTTGTGGAGTGGGTGATGGAATGTGTAACTACTACATCTTTTTCGGTGCAAGTGAATGGTTCACTTCATGGGTTCTTCAAAGGGCAATGAGGACTCCGAAAAGGTGACCCTCTATCTCCCAACCATTTTGCCATTTGCTTGGAGTATCTATCTAGATCGTTAAAGATAGCTATACTTGACATAGAATACAACTTCCATCCTAAGTGTGGGCCTCTTAAGATTACACACTTAACTTATGCCGACCACCTACTAGTGGGCCTCTTAAGATAGTGGTGAACTGCTTCCGGGATTTTGGGAAGGTTTCCGGGCTGCTGGCCAATCCTTTGAAATCTAGGGCATTTGCAGTTGGTATTCCGCAAGGTGAATTAGAAGAAATCCTAGACTACACGGGCTTCTCCATTGGTACTATGCCGTGTAGACACTTGGGAGTTCCGTTGGCCCCGACACAACTCAAGGTGGTGCACTATTGGGCTTTCTGGATAAAATATCGAATCATATCATAGCTTGGAAGCACAATAGCTTATCCTATGCGGGGAGGATGGAACTAGTGAAAAGTGTGCTACAGTGGACGGCTTGTTTTTGGCTAAGTATACTACCAATGCCTAGCACGGTGGTGGATATTGTGGTCGCATTCTGTAGGAATTTTCTATGGAAGAAAGGCAGAGCACTAATGGCCTGGAAGGAGTTATGTTATCTGAAGGAGGAGGGTGGATTGGGATTCAGAGACTTGAGAATTTGGAACCACTCCTCAATTGCTAAAACTTTATGGCATGTACACTCCAAGAAAGACACATTATGGGTTAAATGACTCCATCATTACTACATTAGCTCATCAAACGTTTGGAGTGTATCTAAAAGGAAGGATGACTTGGCGCTTTGGAAGCAAATTTTGGATATTAGGGACATGCTGATGTTGAGAGAGGGGTTCTCGGGTGCGGTTACCAAGCGGATGTATTGTTGGACTAGTGCTGGCCGATACAACACCAAGGATGCATATGAAGGGCTAAGGCCACGAAAACCTCGGGTGCTTTGGGGTTCGGATATTTGGAGACCTTGGGCATCACCAAAGCTCTCCTTCACGATGTGGCTAGCAGTACAGGGAAGGCTGTCCACTAAAGATAGACTCTCATTGTTGGAACTGGACACGACATGCTACTTATGCCAGTGTAGTCAAAAGTCTCACCAACACCTCTTTTTTGCATGCCAATTCACGCAGACAGTATGGTAGAAACTGAGGGGCTGGATTGGTATCACTAGGCAGATGACGCGCTGCAGGCTGCCATCAAATGGCTAAGAAAAGAGGCACATGGGATGACGTGGCAACCCAAGTTCAATCGGCTAGGGCAACTCATGACGGTTTATTATATTTGGAAAACTAGAAATAGGGTCATTTTTTACGGCCAAATGGCCAATGTAGATGATACATGCTTTAGGATTAAGACACAAGTATACAGGGTTATGCATGCCCTGTATCCCAGTGTCTTGTCCTCCTTTGGCTTGGGCACATAGTTCTATCTGGTGTTCCCATGTATAAGCCCCTCGGGTATGCCCGAATATTTAGTATATTTTGATCTTAATACACATATTTACATGTTTGATCAAATAGAGAACAAACAAAATATTGCAGAAGAACCTTATCCAATCAAAATACAAAGCCCTGCTCCTAAATCTCCTGGTTGTGAATTGGAAATTCGAAATTTAGTTGCCACAAGAATTCAATCCGCATTTCAGGGTTATCTCCAGTTGAATTTAGATCAAAATCTTACTTTCTGGGAATTGTCAAAACTATATATTAGACATCGAGAATCTTCAATGGCGTGACGTTTTCTTCCTTTTAGTGACTCTAGCAACCATAGACATGAAGGTGGGGGGAGGGTGTAGTCGATTGTGAGTTTTTAGGGTGTGGGTCAGCCATAATGGGAGTCAGATCTAGTGAAGGGCTAGTAGCATTGGTAGGTGGGAACAAAGGAAAAGGAACAGATCGAGGCTGAGCTAGAGCAGGGAAGGTGAGAAGTCTTAGATCTGGTCTGAAAAACTTACAGGTAGTTTGGAATGGGGTTTTGGACAATAAAAAATGGTTTTGTTAGCATTGGGAATAGTGAATTTGGCTGGATCTGGGTTGTCGAAGGTGAAAGCAGCTACCGGTGGCGCTGCTATAGATTGTAGTGGCAACGATGGAGGTTGTTGATCGGGGATTGCAGATTTGAGGTTGTGGGTGGCTGGAACTTTGGATGACAAGGTTGTGTTGTTGACAAAATTATCCTTTCAAAAATTCGTGTGATCGGCACTTGAACTTGGTTATGTTAGGACTTATCGTCATGAATGGATGGAAAGACTTTTTTTTGTCCATTTTTCTATTTATTGGATTAAAACTAGATGGTTGAAAGTTAAAGGGTGAATATTGAATTTTTAAAAGTTGAGGGATGCATTAGACTTTTTACCCTTCTTTTAACTAATCAAGTATATCCTGTCATTTGGGTTGGAAATAGTTCAAACAACCAATAATCTGGTCTGACCTATTTCAAGCATGGGATCAGGGTAAGACTTTTCTTTAAGATCGCTTAATATCAAAAGGGAGGCTTAAGCTCGTTCGACTTGTTGGCTTCCTAGGTCAGCATTTGTTTGTTTCCTCTTCTTTCCTTTTTTTTCATTTATTTTAATCCTTTTAAAATCTATAAATTAATAAATAATTTAAACTTTGAAAGTATAAGATATGAATTGTCATAATTTTTTAATTTATTGTAATTTCTTAATATATATATATATATATATATATATATATATATTTATATTATGTAGCATAATTTTTGTTTGTGTGGTTTAAATAATAAACAAAAACTAAAAAATTTGAATTGTTGAAATAATGTATTTCTTTTTATTTGATAGTTGTATTATGATTAATAATATTATGATTTTCTTATTTTGAATGTGTTCAAATAAATAGAAGAAATAACGTTTAATCTTTAATTCTGTATGACTAGTAGCTAGTAACTACAAATATATTTGATGGATTTCTAATTTAAATTTTGTCCTTATTAATGTATATCTTGTAATAAATTAAAGAATAAAATATTTTATCATATATTTTAAATGAATTATATTGAGTTATTGTAATTTATATTATTTTTCTAATTTTTTTATTAATTATAGTGATCAGATACTCTTATATTTATTTTATAATATTTTGGATTTATAAATTGATTTCTTTTTTTTTATTTTTCAAATATGCAAGCTTTATAAACAAGTTTTAGGTCAAGTAGATTTTTGAACAAGTCAAACTCACATCAGATAATGAATTTTTAACGGGCTATATATAAGGCTCAAGCCAATTAACTGTTTAACAAGCTTGACATACGGACCTATTTCCACCATACTTGTAATGTTTTACATTATCTAATGTATTTTTTTTGTAAACTTTTATCTGTTTATTATTACTTCACTTTGAAGAAAAATATCTTCTTTTAATCGATTTGACCTCATGTTTAGTTATTTATGTAAAAAAAAAGACAAAAAATTATGTAATTTGAACATTGTCTCATATAATAAGTCTCAATGGTCTGAAAGGTACTTGTTTAGATTTGTTGTCATATCGATATAGATCTGACCTTTTGATTTGTACATGTGGTTTAAAAATTGTTAATTTTAAGATTACCGCATTGTTTTAAGATTTACTTTTAGGACAAAATAACCCTTTTAATCCCTTAAGTTTGACATTTTAATAAAAAAAACTCCTTAAGTCTATTTTTATCTTTTTTAAGTCTTATGTTTTTTCGAACTGTTATTTAGATCCTTTTTGCCTGAAAACTCAACTTCAAGCCAAGTCAACTGTCATAAATTTATTTTAGTCAAATATTCGAAGGCAAAATCGTTATTTTACTATTTAAATAATTCCCCCATCTTTTTCAACCTGCCATCTCCATTGCCTGCACACCTATCCATACATCCTAGGTTGCTCAATCCAATGGCGTTCGCCTATGGTGACACCCAACAATACCTTTGAACTTGTCTCCTTCAAAAATCCCAAACAATTACAACATTCACTCTCTTGATTATCACTAATCATCATCTTGCTACTACTATACCCATGCTCCATTCATAGAAGAAAGTGGGCAAACCACCAATTATGGTTGGGTCTAGCCCAACCATTGAGGATCTCATCGACTGAGCACAGTATAGGAAGTAAATCAATGTGGGTGCACAACAGTGCACCAAAATTGGGACTCACATCGTAATAAACGTTTTTATCATAGCTCAAATGATTAATGGATTGAAAGCTTTGCGAATCGATTTTTAGAGGGTATTTTGCAGAGATCCACCTTATGAGGGTGAAATTTGTAACAAAACTGAGTTGCATTAACTTTACTGGTAAATGGTAATTAAATCTCTTAAGTCTTAATTATTGATAAAAAGAATTTGTAAGCTTTTCTTTTATTACTGATTACATGAAAATTGGGTATTTTCTAATGTGTTTTGTTTGGTTCGAAATGTAGTTTGAGGTTACCTTCTTGGGGTTCTTTGGATATGGATACAAATCCAAAAAAAATCCTAGAATTGTTGCTTCAGCATTTTATAGTTTGGTAGATTGTTTTTAGACAGACTCTAGAATTATATAGTTTGGTTGATTGTCTTTAGACAGACTATCCAATTGAACAAGTGTTTAGGTGTGGTCCAGATGGTAGTAGGTTAGGTTGATGGTTTGGGCTTCTCTAAGCCAATTCAGCTGGCAATGGAGATAGGAGGTTGAAGAAGATAAAAAGGAAAAAATTATTTAAATAGTAAAAGTTTGATTTTGCCCATGAATGTTTGACTAAAATAAATTTTTGATTCGTTCACTTGGTTTGAAGTTGATTTTCAAGCCAAAAGGACCTAAACGGGCTGCTTGAAAAAGTATAAAGGACTTAAAAAGATAAAAATAGACTTGAGGGATTTTTGTGGCTAAAATGCCAAACTTAAGGAATTAAAAAGGATATTTTGCCTACTTTTAGTTTATATATATATATATATATATATATATATATGAATTATTGGCCAAATCAGGATTCAAATTATACCCTTTTTTTCCATAAAGTATTTTTTTTTGCCAAATAAGGACTCAAACTATACAAATCAGGATATATAAAGTATTTTTTTAGCCAAATCAGGATTTAAACTATTTACCAGTTGGCTATTGTGATCCTTTTGACCAGAATGTTAAAAAAAAGTCATTGAAATTTTGATTCAATGGCGAGTTGACCAAAATGGGGAGGACATTTCCTTTATTTCAATGTTCACCTAAAAAAAAAAAGTTTCGATGTCGGCACTATTCATCTTTTTCGGCGAAAAGAACAGAAATATGCAGATGTGTTGTAATGGTTGTTGAATTCTGTGCAAGGGTTGCAATGAAAAGTGTAGCATTAAACCTTGCCTTCAGTGGATCAAGTAGCTTGAAGCTCAGGTGAACTCCACCGTCTTTCTGGCCAAATTTTATTTCCACGTGGGCCTAATCAATCTCATCAATGCCAGTCCCCAACACTGGTGTTCTTGTAATTTCATCTTAATAATACTCCCAAACTGAAAAGAAAGTTTTCTTTTCTTTCTAAGCTCTTTGATTACACAAATCTCAGCTAAATTGAATGCATGTACCACGAGCCCACCCGTCAAGGCTTGTGATATTCGACAGTTGTTCAGAGATGAAAGTTCGATTGCTTCGGCCAGTAGAAGGAGGCAAATTCAAGCGAACAGCCTTAGCCGCGAAGTCAAAGGTTAGGGCGGAGTCACTTGATATTGATGACGGTAGCTCAAGTGCCATTAAAAAAAGCTGAACAGTGCCAGAGAAGATGAACAGTGTCGACATTAGGTTTTTTTAAAAAAATTTTTTTATTTTATTTTAAGTGAATAATGAAATAACGAAAATGCCCTTCCCATTTTAGTCAACTCATAGTTGACTCAAAATTCTGGTGACTTTTTTGAACATTTCTATCAAAAGGATCAAATGGCCAACTGATAAATACTTTAAGTAATGATTTGGCCAAAAAAATACTTTAAGAACCAAAATGGCCAAAACGGTATAGTTTGAGTCATTGATTGACCAATAATTCATATATATATATGGTAATCAAAACTCCAAGACTTGGTTATATAACAATATTCAAGGGATAGATCTATGATAAGACAATAATAATTTAATTAAATCAGGCCATTGAGATAGAATCTCGTCTCTTAAGTCTACTTGGGACAACAACGCCTTCACACGGCAACAAGCCCATCAAATGACAAAAGAGTAAATTTGGAAACCAGACTTCCTTCCTAATTCAATTAAATTACAGAGATATAGCATAGATCTATTCAAAAAATATCATTAGATAAACAGATCAGGAAATTAATACTAAGAATGTACGTGAAGTTTGTAGGTTATTATAGAAACCAGTAGCTTCTAACATTTCAAGAAGACATAGATCCTGGGAAATCTTACTCTTCAAGGTCCTACCTTCGATATACATCCAAGTTTTGAGTATATATATATATATATATTATAAAAATAATAATTTATTTATAATATTTTTAATAAAAAAATTTAGTATATCTTTCATTATATAAAAATCATTTGTATTAGTTTTTTTTTTGGGTATGACGTCATCATATATAATTAAAATAATAAGATTGGTTTTTTATTTTTAAATATGATGGTGATAATGACTTGGTAGGGGTTAACATGATAACATCTACATAATAATAGATAAACAACAGTTTCAATTTTATAAATTTTAAACTTTTGATAATTATTGAGGTTAAGTGTATACACGTGTAGAAGATGGTGTAAAAGAAATATTAGAATATATAGAGTCCATAAATTCCTTATTATTATACCAATGTAAAAGATGGCTATTTTTTAAAAAAAAAAATAAGAAGAAAATAACTAGTTTAGTTATTCATTATTAACTAAATAAGTCGTAATCTAACTAACCCTCAACTACTTGAAAATTTAATTCTTGTCCTTTAATTTAAAATTGTTTAACTTTAAACCTTAAAATTTAAAGATGCCCCCGATCACAGACTTCTATCAATTTCTTAATGGCATAATTACACAAACACACACACACACATTATTTTATAATACATAATGAGTGAAAATGTCATTACGTGTTATTATTTATTAACAATACATGATGTATAGTTTTGATAAAAGAAAAATACATATTCCACCTTATTTTTATGCTTGTATCTTTTGTTGAGAAAATTATATGTATGCATTTAAATAATTTATTATTAAAATTTCAAAACCTCCAAATATTTTTTCAACATTTTTGAGTAAACAATTATACGTTTTCTTTGAATGGGATAGCCTTATGTCATTTCTTATTTTACGAAAACCATTCTTAATCTCTTTCGGAGTTGGACTTAGACATCTAAAATTACATATTGAAAATTTTTTAATAAAAAGTTCGTGTTTTTATCCTTTTTAATTTTTAATTAAACTAACAACTACATCATCCATCAATCCAATAAATGTGATTTTTTTAATTTCTTAATTAACAAAGCTAACAGCGTGACAATTTATTTTATTTTTGTGAGTTGGGGGTGGAAACTTAAAAAAAAAGATTTTGGCACAAGAGTTTTGATAACATTTTAGAGGAGAAAATTTGAAAAAAGTAAACTCTTGTAAATTTTATAATTTGAAGGAGCAAACTGGATGCAATTAAAGAAAATAATTTGTTGGGGGTGAGATTTGAAAGTGCAAAAAATTGAGGGCTAGACAATGAAAATAAAAATAATATATTAAATTGTTGAGAGTGCGGTTTGAACCCACACCCCTTTGGACCAGAACCTTAATCTGGCAATTCAGAGCCTTATATAAATAT